>CM033347.1:2219673-2515534 GCA_019395295.1 Osmanthus fragrans
GTTCGTTCTTATTTTTCCATTTTGTCTATCCGTGTACGAAAAAATGCACGACGAAAGAATTATATCTCATCCTAAACTTGGATCTTAACAACTACCAGGATTTGTATCGAAAAATAGCCTTCTTCATGGAGTAGAGGTACTTTAACCCTGAGGGATAGCTCAGTTGGTCAGAAATTAGATTTGCTTCACAATGGTCACTAGTTAGAATCCCCTCAGGGCCACTGAGGTGAGTATTCGGTTGTAAATTTCAGGGTCGTGGGATTAGTCGAGGTGTGCGTAAGCTGGCTCGGACATTCATGGTCATGAAAAATAAAAAAAAAATAAAAAAATGGAGTAGAGGTACAGTGGCGGACCCACCAATGGACCTGGTGGGTCCTATGACCAACTAGATTTCCAGTTTTTTTTTTTTCATTTTTTTTATTTAAAATATTTTACAATTTTGGGATATAATATGTTAGATGTTAGATATAAGTACAGATTTTGGGATATAACATCTATAAAGTATACTGTAATTTTTCATTATAACATGTTAGATATAAGTATAGATTTAGATGGAAAATCGAAAATCTGGCTTTGGAAATGAATTTTAGTTAATTAAGATTTGAATTCAGAGAGTTGTTGAAGGTTGTGATTTGTTTTGATATTAAGGTGTTGTTCTTTTGTCCGATTTGCTGGTTTAGTTGTATGTTTGGTTCTTTATGAGGTTGTTAATAGCCAGTAGCAACGAAGTGCTTTCACCTCTTGCAGTAGATCCGTCTAATTGTTGAAGAAACTGTTTGGTAGCATGGGTTGAGACCTCGAAATTGGATAGAAATTCTTGTCTACATATTTGAATTTGATTTTGAGCAGCCTAACACAATTAAAAAGTAGTTCTGGTTTCAATTGGTCAGCCTACAACTGTAATTGGTCGGATGAGCGTTTCCGAGTTAATAATTTTTTCATTTTTGTAGCAATTTAAGAATGAAAAATAATATGTATTTCAAACTTCTATCATTTTAATTGTACAAGTTTTTTAATCATTATGAATGTTGGTCCTACCTTCAGCTCCAAAGAAAAAATTTCGGGGGCAGCCCCCGTACTCCCCCTGAAAAGACTTTGGGGGTCCATCTTAAAAGGTCAACCTTGTTAAGAGGAGTAACCCAAATCCTTATAAGTTAGTCTATGTTTTCATCATTATTCGATGTGGGATTTCATCCCTTAACATGCCCCCACAAGATGGTGGCTCGTTTGAGCAGACCAATCTTGAAATCCATATGCTCATACTTTTGAGTCTTACAAGGATCGAATTGCTCGTTGGAGCTTAATGGGCTCTGATACCATGAAAAGACTTTGGGGGTCCATCTTAAAAGGTCAACATTGTTAAGAGGAGTAGTCCAAATCCTTATAAGTTAGTCTATGTTTTCATCATTATTCGATGTGGGATTTCATCCCTTAACACCCCCCTCCTTTATCTCAATATCTTTCATTTTAGGACCCACCAGCTGTAAAATCCTGGGTCCACCACTGTAGAGGTACTTGTGGGATTCCCTTATTTTACTAGTGAAATGCTTTTAACTCTGCTTCTAAACTGAATATGGTGGGTCTGGTATTGTAAATTTATGAGTTCGTTTCATACATGAAATAATATGATGCTACGGACAAGATCAAGTTCTCCTGTTCAGATCATCGAAGAAGCGATACTTGGGAGAGAACATCTTTAAAAGGGCTGTACCCAGTCGGAGAGGAGCGGGATATGCCGGTGGAATAACAAGTGCAGCTGTCGATGGCATGTATGCTGGTTTTGAAAATCCAGGTCTCTACAATGGCAGCATGGATTCGATTTTAGGGAAGGCACAGACTGCTGGATTCTTCCAATGTTGAAGCCATTCATGAATTTCTTTACATTTTGGTTTACTGTTATAACAGGCTATATGAATATGTACATGTATCATTTTTCAACTTATTGTACAGAATCTATCACCAACATTTTGGAACATCTGTCTTAAGGTCAATCATTTCTTTAGTTTCGTTTTCATTCTATGTTTGGCTAAGCCTAAAAAAGAAGAAATTTGCTTTTCTAAGAAATAGCCAAATAGGTTTTAAAAAAAGGAAAATTAGGGTTGGGTTCCCAATCGTTCACATGGTGTTTCGTATTTAAAAGTGAGGTTTTGGGTCTCAATTTGTTTAAATATGTAAATCTCGGTTGTCAACGATTGAAATAATTAAAGTGGATGTTAAAACTGTACGTAACTTTTATTTAATTTAAAATTGTAGGGTGAAATTGTTAAAGTAATTCACGTTTCTTTCCCGTTCAATTAAAAGTTTGCATGCAATTTTAATGCCCACATTGAAGGTTTTGGTCAGGCAGTACCTACATATAAGTAGATTAGTAGTGTAGAACATCACTCTTGAAGGTTGAGAATTCATAATTACACCACATGAAAGGTTGATTAGCTTATCCCTAATTTTTTTTTATGGCACAAATACTCTCAACCTTTCATTAATCAGTATGGGATGTCCCAAATGACAATTTCTGTCGAAAAATTATGTTTAAAGGGCAAATAAAGACAAATATACCCTCTAAGAAATTGCATTATTTGTTCCGTGCCAAACAATAAGACAAGAGAAGACAAAATGTGATTTCCAATGAATTCGGTTCCACGTGAATCTTATTATTTTCGAATGTCTGAACCATACATCAAAAGTAGGTCAGCCTTAGAAAAGAGCACGCAGAAGCATACAGTAATTGATTTTGTCATTATAATGTGTTGGCAATATACAAGCACATGAGAGCCCATTAATTATTTGGTTTTTGTTACCCTACTCAATTTTTTTTTTTTTTTTTTTACAATTCAACATTGCAATTATGATTATTACATATTATTAAAGTGAGTTTAACGTGTGATTAATTTTTGTCACTTGATCATGACTCCTTGTCGCCAGTTTGTGCTTGTTGTCATGCTGGCAAAAGCATAGGTTTCGGTCAATTTTACTTGCTATTGAAATGAAGCAATACTTTAACTGCTGAGTGAAATAGGTCAAGTTGAGTCAAGTCAGGAAAAATAGACATTTATAAGAGAAAGCATTATCACTATACAAAATGAAGCAACAACCAAATAAGTCTCTTAAAAAAAAGGGGTGGGGGAGGATGAGGAAGCATCATTATTAAAGGAATATTAATGATGAAATTATTGAACGGCAAATATGTCATCGACCTGTTTTTGTTACATTATTAGACGCTTCTTTAACACATATAAATACATAATAGTTTTGCGCTCTTTTCCTACCCAATTCCAGATTCAATATACTCTCAATTTATGAAGATATCTACACATCTTTGCAATCAGTTTTAAAGAACAATCTATTATCCTACTACTAAACCCTCTTTTAATATTATATATATATATTTTAACTTAGATGTCCGAACTTTGCCTGATTATCCTTATAAGTGGCAGCCTTCCTCCCTGGTTAGCTATCCGCGTAAATTCGAATGCGATCATAACTCATATACACTTGGACTAGACATTCGAAATGCAGTTCTCCTTCTTGTGAACCCTCATTTACAATGCGCAAATGAACTAAAAAAAGAATCTATTTCTAGTATTCATCATTTCATTTTGAATGTAAAAAAATCACAATGTTTTTGCTCTAATATCAGAGTTGAATCACTTCGTCAAAAGTATAAACTTTTAAAGGAAAATATTTAAACGGCCTTCAAAAACTATTTAATACGAGGTATTGTTCCATATATCCAATTGATTAACAAAGTACGAATCGATGGCCGAACCTTAATATCTCCCATAATAGAGTTAATTACATCAATGGTCACTTAAATTTTGAGTAATTGCGTGAATGATCACTAAAATTATTTTCTTATGATAGTAGTTACTCAAATTTCGAATTATTACACTAAGTGTCCGTTTAATTGACAAAGGTGGAAAGACAAACAAATTTCATGTAAACTGAAAAATAAAAATCCACCTAAACGATAGGAAATAATTTTTCACGAAATTTGTTGAAAACAAGCTTAAAGTAGTTGTTCTTTAATTCGAACTCCATTTCTACTTTTGTATCAAACAGCCAAAGTAAAATTCGAATTCCTCAAATGTGACATTTTTCATGAAATTGGTTGCTATGAAACGGACCATAAAGGTGTGTTTGGCATGGAAAATATTACCTAGAAAAGAAAATGTTTTCTTTGTTTTGAGGAAAAGAAAAACTTACACCCGTAAAAAAAAAAAAAAAAAAAAAAAATTCCTCAAAAACAAGAAAAACTGGGAATATTTTCAAAAGTTGACAAATATTTTTCATGAAAAAATGACAATCAAACACTTCAAAAGTTAGAATTTGGGCAGAAAAGGACCATTTTCCATGAAAAACTTTCCAATCAAACATACCCTAAAGGTCACTTCTATAAAAGATTAATATTAAATCCTACATGGAACCAATAAGTGCTAATATGACACCAAATGACATTATATATTGTGTCAAGTCAACAAAATTGGAGAATTGAGATTTCGAATTAAAGAAAATCAGATAAAAATATAATGAAGCTTTAGTTTTGGTTTAAATTTTGAGCTTAAATCATATAGAAAATGCAAAAATTTCTTTTTAACAACTATTTTTGCTAATTGACATAATAAATAATGACATTTGATAACAGATTGACACTTGTTTTTACCACGAGGTTTTAATGTTGAATTTTTTTTTTTTTTTTTTTAGTGACAATTAACGTAATTAATCTCAGAATGGTAAATTTTAATTTTAATTTTTTGGGGGTTAAATATATGTTTTTGTTTTTTAGAATAGCAATGACACAAATTTTAGATCAAAATCAAGACAAAATATTGGAAGGGAGAATTGGTCCACTAGTAGAAGAGAGAGTAACATGACATGCGACCTGTCTTCAACATAACGTGGAATTTTGATCAATAATTACATTCAAATTTAATTGCATGCTGTTGTGAGATTGATTGCACATAAAAAATAATAATAATAATAATAATAATAATAATAATTATTATTATTATTATATCCTGACAATATTAAATAAAAAATTTAAAATATTGTTCACCATAGTGTTAAATTTTATTTTATAAATCATGGAAGCTTTTAAATGAACTTGTGTAAATAACTTCTTGTTTGTACGTTAACACCAGCTTTCCAATTTTAATCTTCGATTTTACTCCAAAACATCTTGTTTCTTCTCGATTTTCATTTTTTTAATTTTATTTTTTCGTAGAATCACTTTCAAAGCTTCGTAAAAGAATCGAGCTATGTACACTTTTAACAGTAGGGCAAACAAGAAATTGGACAGGGCCTCCATTCATTAAATTGACAGCTAAATGACTACTTGCGCCTCAATATTACACAATCTACACCAAAAGATTCTTGTAGTGTATATTGCTTCGTCTTGGCAAAGTTCAGCACGAAAAATACATGATTCTCTATGCCATGCTACCCAAAGGCATTAGCTGTGGGGAAATTTAACATTCATTGTTACCAAAAAGAAGAAGTGGGACACGAAGGGCTTTTTTCAACTGTTTCTTTGGGAGTTGACATGATTTTCAACTCAATCTGTATTTTCGTATGTAGAAATTAATTTTTGAACCATGCTAGTTGTACAATCGAGATTGACAATCTCGATTGACATGGGAGGGAGGCTCCCGATGAATAAAAAAATCGTGAGTCATTTTCTTGTGAGATGGTTGTCAACGGGGATTGTCAATACCGATTGTACAAATATCAAAATTCTTATATTTTTGTTGTTGTTTGATATGCATCTGGACACAAGGCAAACAACGTTTGATGTACGTTAGTATTTCTAGACAAAATGCTTTTTGGAATTGACGAGACTTACCAAGTAGCTAGAGACTAACAAAGTACATTTCAAAGTTTCGAGACCAAAAGCACTACAACTATTGGACTTACCTCTCAATTCTATTTACCAAGGGAAAGTACAAAGAAAAAGACACTAATCTCTTTGCCGACTTTTCCACCTAATATTATTCAAAACTTCCAGCTCACTTTGACGTTGGTGTTGAGAAGAACAAGTGGCTTGTTTCGCTTGCAAGTCGAGTTATGCCGAGTTAAAAACATTGAAAAAATTCATTTAATTAGAAAAAATTCATGAATGATATCGTCATACGAAACAATAAGCTCATCCTTGACATGGATTAAAATTTATATTTTAACCTAAGTCAAAATTAATAATAAATTTTAGGACAACCACTTTGACAACCTCCGGCTATCCAGGGGGTTATGTGTCACAGTAGCCCCCCCTCCCCTCCCCTCCCCTCCCCCAAATTAATAATAAATTTTAAGACAACCACTTTGACAACCTCCGACTATCCAAGGGGTTATGTGTCACAGTAGCCCCCCCTCCCAAATTTTAATCACATATTTTTTAACAATATATTCAATAATGTTTTTTTATTTATCAAAATTTACTAAAAAATTAATTTTAATTCTCACATTATAAATTTTACATTTTCCACAAGCATAGAAAGAAAAAAAATATTAAAATAAAACAATTAGCAAATAATGAGGTGGCGCGAAATAACTTCTGCGTCTCCACTCCTGGCTCTATTTCTCAACCTTATTTAAACTGAAATTTCCTTCATTTCTTCTTTTTTCATAACATTTATTTATTTTAATTTTTCTTAATTATTCTATTAAGAAATACACACCCATTTTTCTTCTTTGCCAGAAATTACAGGTAATTATTTATATGGAATATTATAACCAAAAAAAAAAAAAAATTAGCTGGGAAGATTTATTTTAAAAAATACTATATATATATATATATTGGTTATCTTGTTTGAATAATTTGAAGAAATTTTGAAAAAGAATCAGGAAATTTATTAGGTTTGGGTTCTGCCTTTTGGTGGATTTTTTTTTTTTTTTTTTTTTTTTTAGTATTTTTTTCCGAATAAATCTATCTGAAAATTGGTTTTTTATTTTTATTATGGTTTATGTATGGAGATTAAACGCGAAATCTGAAGATGTTCTCAGAATTAGGAACAAAGTCTGACAAAGCACAGAAATTATTGCATGTAATTTCTCCATGTTCTCCATGTAAATTCCTCAATCTATCAAGTTTGGATTTTATGAAAAAATAAAAATATTTATTGATTTCCGTTCTTGAATCTGTAAAATTAAACTACATTTTAAAAATGATCTGTATGGTTAAAAATTAGGAGAAAATATTTTTTATATAATTTCTCAGAATAGCGATTTCTCCCCCTTTTTGGTGTTGTGTGTATTTATTGTACTGCGTGTTCATGGGGATGAACAATGATTTCTAGTAAAGACAACTTTTATCATCATTTTCATACTAATTGGCTCTAATCATTTTTTGAATTTATATATAATTATTAGTTAATTCATAGTGAACTATAGTTAAAAAATTATGAATCTGACAGTAAAGATTTACCATTCTTGATTTTGGGAAAACCCCAGTTTTTAATTTCCATTGGTAAAGGCACATTATGTGTATTCATACACTGATGTGTGTGTGTGTGTCCCCCCCCCCGCCTCCCACCCCGCCAAATCCACCCCCGCATGGGTGGGGTGGGTTGGCATTTTCAGTGCCCTTTCATGAAAAGGAGGTGGCTAGGGGAAAGAGGGAACAGCCCAGTAAGGCTCCCATTGTGAATGTTGCTGAGTAAGCGAATGTGTGAGTGTAGCTTCAGCCCTCAGAGCAATGGCACTCCTGTGTGAGAGGACAAAAAGATGGGGACCAAAAACAAAAGAGGAAACAGGAAATTAATGTAGGAAAAAAAAACAAAAAAGAGAGAGAAACAAACAGGAAAGAGGCATTTTTATCCTACACACCCTTCTCTTTACTCTATTCCCGTATCCCTATTCTCTTCCTCTACTCTTACCCTCCGCCATTTCCAAGGAAGGGAATTTCTCCAGCTATCAGTTTTGATGATTACGGAAAAACCATTTGCGTTTGTTAGTTGAAGCAATCATATTCAATCTGGTTCAGATCTGGAAGTCTGTAAAGATGTATTCTTTTAACATCCTTTACTTTTTCGTCAAGCAATGTTCTTTTATTTTCTCTAGTTTTCTATCCCTGGTACCTTACTTTTGGCTTTAAATTTGTATGGCAGATTTTTATCAGAGGAAAAGGGTCTCCTTTTAGAGTAATTGTTCTGGTTACTTAGCTGTTTAAATGTCGGTTTAGTAAAAGCCTGTGAAAAAGTGTTATGATCAATAGCATATGAAGGGGGATATCAATGTGGTCTAATCTGTATAGTTTGGATGGATGTATGTGAATCAAGGATAGCATTACAGAAGCACTCCACGGTGGAGACTAGAAGACCTCCATTGGTGAATGCTGACAATAAAAATGGAACCATTGGGCGGTCCCAAACCAGAGAAGTTAGTTCTAGGTATAGGTCACCTATTCCATCTACAACCTCCGGTCCAAAGCGTTGCCCTTCGCCAAATGCCACTAGAATAACATCGTCAATTGTATCAGTAACTAAGAGGTCAGCGTCAGCTGACAGGAAGCGTCCTACCACTCCATTATCACCTCCAAGTCCACGTGCATCAACCCCAGTCCAGGATACAACTGCAGAAATGCTACTGGCATCAAGAAAGATGCTAGGTAATAAGTTACCAGAGTCTTTATGGCCGTCTACAATGCGGAGTCTCAGTGTTTCTTTCCAATCTGATACCTTTTCTCTCCCTATAAGTAAGAGAGAAAAACCAGTGTCTCATGGTCTTTCTGATCGCACTTTGAAGTCATCAGTGAATGTAGTGCTTAAACAGGGCAAAACACCACCAGCTTCAAGGAAGCCTACACCAGAGAGGAAGAGGAGCCCACCTAAAGGAAAGAATTCTACTGATCAATTAGAGAATTCCACACCAGTTGATGGCTTACATACTCGCCTGGTGGATCAGCATCGACGGCCAAGCCGAACAGGTGGAAAAGTGTTCTCCAATGCTTTAAACAGAAATACTGATCTCACAGATAAGACCAATAGAACTTCTTTAACCCACTCAGTAGCAGGTTCACCGAGCCTGAGGAGATTATCTTTGGATGGGGCAAGTAAACCTTTACCAGAAACTTCCAGTGCCTTGTTAACATGTCTATCTTGTGAAAGTGAGAAAAAAATGCTCAGGGGTTGTTCAGTTGTTGATAGTTCACAGATACAAAAGACAGTTTCTTCAGCCTCATTGAAGAGAGAAACTTTAGGGAATTCTGCTGGTAAACATCAATCTTTGCCAACTCCTGGATCATGTCCCGCGTCACCCTCTGCCTCTAGAGTCAGTCCGGCCAAAGCAGAGGCTGTCAATCCTCCTTCTAGAGTACCCAGTCCTGCTCGGGTAAGACCATCCCGTCCATCACGGCAAGCCCAGAGTTCAACTTCTGTCCTCAGTTTTATTGTGGATATTAAGAGAGGCAAGAAGGCTGCAAATCATATAGAAGATGTTCATCAATTGCGGTTGCTATACAATCGACTCTTGCAATGGCGATATGCCAATGCCAAGGCAAATTCTGCGCTGCATTCTCAGAAAATAAAGGCAGAGGTATGAGACATTACTTTGTGGAGCTTTCATATACCTTTTAAATCTTTAATTTATGTCTGTGTTTTTGTTGTTTTCTTTTTGTTTGTTTGCTTTATATGTTCTGTAAAGTAAATTCGGAAAATGTGTTGCTTTTCACTGGGAAAAAACTCCCGTTCTTTTGCCTTGAAGAATTAACCATTTGTGATTTGTCTAGTGAATACGATGATTAGCAAGCTGGTGAAAACTCTGTAATTGTTGAGCAGTTAGCAATATTGATTAGATAATTTTATCATTATTGGAAAACGAAATTCTTAGCAATTTTCTGAGAATTAGATGGACGTGCTTCAACCTTCGTTAGCTGTCCTGTCCTCAACTAGACCTAGCTTCCTATGATTGGAATTGAATATTAGTTGTAAATTCAGTTTTTTCTTCCTTTTTGCATTAAATTCACCTGTATTTTAATTGTTTATTTGCAGAAATTGCTGTACAATGTTTGGAGAGCAACTGTGGATCTATGTATATCAGTGATTGATAAACGGATTGGCCTCCAGCGGCTGAGACATAAGTTGAAGCTTCTCACAGTTTTCAACAACCAAGTAATAGCTCTCTTAAAATAGAGTTCATCGAAAGAAAATTATTGTATTTTATGATTCTATTATGTTTTTCGGTTATCCCTTTTCTTTTTTGATACAACAACAGAAATAGCAAACTAATCCTTATTTCCTATCAAATTCGGTCCACAGCCTCGAGCATGAAAGGTGACTAACCTGGAAGTTTCTTGTAGAGCTTGTCCATTGTAGTTCATACATGCAACATATTCTTTTCTCCTTCAGTGACAGTAACTCAGTAAAACATGGAGTAATGGAAAATCCTATTGTCAAACTCCAACTAAACTTGTTAACTAAGCAAAATATAGTGCCAATGTATTATCCTCCTTAAATATCTGCAGTCAGCTTATCCAAAGAAATGCCTATCAAAACCAGCTACTCGATAATGGATCTTATCCAAAAGCCATGTACTGGCTTGGTATTTGCAAGTTGCACAAGTTTTTGTCCATCTATAAACATTGTGAATTTGTTTCTTCAACTGTTCAGTTGAAGTTGTCTTACGTTCTTTTGGATATTTATCATGACTGATCTTTGACGTACTAATTATGACTAATAGATCTTCTGAAACATTCAATTTGATGAAGGAAATGGGAAATAGACATTTATGGTATATTGATAACCATGTGGTTTGCAATGAATCAAACAAATTCAAGCTTTGTCAAACTTTATGAATTGCTTTTGCAAATGTCTTGCAAACTGGCCCTTTTAAAATTATGTGCATTCTGAGAGTATACCCATCTCCTCTCCGATTATAAATAAAAACAATCAAGAACATGAATAAACTCCAACTTTCTACTGAAAGTCCATCTGATATATATACATTTCTTTGTAATACTTATATATGTAAAATATATTTTTAGTAAGTGTTTTTATTGCATGTTAAACTTTTACTTCATTGATGTCTTAAATATTCTATTGCATACAATCCTTTTCAGCTGACCTGTCTAGATGAGTGGGCTTCTATTGAAAGGGATCATACTAACGTGTTATCCTGGGCTATACAAGATCTTCAGGCTAGCACTCTCCGTGTTCCAATCACTGGAGGGGCAAAGGTATATCAGTTTCTCACGAGTTCTTTAGATTCAAATTTATACAAGTGAAATTACTGATTAATTGGATTTGCACCTTTGCAGGGCGACATTGAAACAATTAAGGCAGCTGTTTGGTCTGCAGTTGATGTGATACAGGTGATGGGATCCTCCATAGGCTCCATATTTCAGCAGGTGAGATGTTTATGTTATTATACTTATTGTAGTCTAGGCTGAGTCAACATGAGAGGGAAAATGATTTCGTATTATTCTGTGTCCATCATATTTAATTTATTCTACACTCCAATGGGTTACATTATTGATCCAGTACAATTAGACCGCTCTTAAATGTTGATTTTATCAATACCAACGTATTCTATTCAGCCTCTTACATTTCACTATTTACTAAATGGGAAGCCAATGGACCTCATAATCTAAATGGGACGAATACCACAGGAATTTCGAGAAATATTTGCTCACATACCATAGCCAACTATCTATCCTGGGATGGTGACAAGCTGAACTAGAAGTCATAAATCTACCTTGCTTCTTGTCTAAGCTTTACTTCGACCAGTGTCCATAGTCTGTGTATTCTTTTATTTTCTGTTTCAGTGTTTAGGATAAATTCCTAACGAGATTGAGGTTATAGGTCCATGTCTTTGTTACACGGACACTTCAATTATGGCAACGTCTCCGTATCCGAACGCTCTATCGTGAATCGTGATCATTTTCTTTCTTTATAAAAAATATATATGTTCAACTCATAGATATTTTTAAATAACAAATAGGTATTAAGTTCAACAATAAAACTTAATAACAAGTATAAAACTAAATTTATATTATATAAATGAAGAATTTTTTAAGTATTTAATTAACGTGTAGGCGATGTGTTCCGTCAGTATGTTTTTGAGAATTACGAGTCAGCGTGTTGGACACGTGTCCGTATCGGTGCATGATAGCCCATGATCTTCCATAATTTTCTTGCATGTCAGTTGATCGATAATACAAGTATAAGTTGGTTCATAAATGTCCAATCCAATATTCATGCTTGTATTTCATATTGTTTACTTACCATAAAATTTTAAGACGTCACCTCAAATGATTTGATCTGATATCGTCTTTTATATAATGCAGGTGGAGGGGATGAACAGCGTGGTTTCTGAATTTGCTGAAGTAGCAACCCGAGAGAGAGCGATGCTTGATGAATGTGAGTCTCTTTTGGCTTACATGGCGGCTATCCAGGTCAGGAAGATGTTCTTTATTTATTTTTTGATATGTATGTAATGGATGTTGCTAAACACCAATGCATTATCAAGAACTATTGTCCAGAGGTAGAGGGACAGAGGAGTCTATATTACAAATCTCCTCCTTGCCCCTATCTACGTTCGGTGTATCTCTACTCTTTATCTAAATATTTTCTTTTAATCCCATTTAAAGGCAAATTAAACTCACTTTTTCAACTGGTTGAACACTGATATATTCCGACTGTATTAAGCTATAGGCTCAGGAACATTTAGAAACTTCTTACAAGGAGAAAAGGAAACTATGTAATATATGTTTGAGATATTTACGCAACATAGTAGTGTAAACCGAAAGGACAATATTTATCTTGATTATAAATTATAATATTGTGCCCCTTGAAAATTTGTTTTTCTTTTTTGTCGATTGCTGTTCATTATTTTTGTGCTTTATTTCTCATCAGATATTCTCAAGGCATATTAGATGTTAAACCAACTTCTTCGTAAATTATTGTGTTTGATTATCCTTTTCCTAAATTTTTTGGTTTTGAGTACAACTGAAAGCAAGTACTTTTATCTTGTATTCTTTATATTACAAGTGTATGCAATAGCTGCTTCATATAATTAATATTCGACCTTTAGCAGGTTGAAGAATATAACCTTAAAACTCAGCTGATGCAGTTGAGACAAGCTTGAGCAGTGGTGAACCACCAAATTAACGAGTCTTTGAATACATGACACTAACAAAAGGTTTTGCATCGTCATCAAAGAAGATTTGTCAGCCGATCTTTTAATTGTAAGTGACTACCTTGTTTTTCCTTTTTGCATGTAAATCTCATGTATCATCACTGGAAAAATGTAAAGAGCACAAATATATTGAAGTTCCAAATACTGGAAAAATATATTCCACGTGGGGAATATTAGTGTTATACATATACATGAGGTTGTAAAAGTAGAGTTTTATCTTCGTAATGAAATCAATTTAAATTAAGATGAATTATATTATATCATCCTTCTCCGACCCCCTACCTCCACCCTAGAAATCGAAGAAATTATTGTAGCACGCAAAGATATGATTGAGCCACTGTTTGAGCCCCATTCTTTGAAAAAAATTACATTCTTAAATAGTGTTTTGACATCATCTCAATTACACACTCTTCAATAAAATAATATACCACGTAAATCCAAAAAAAATCCTTATTTTTTAACCACACATTTCTCATCAATACACTATTAAAAAATGCATTCTTATGGAAAGAATGGGGGCCAAACGGAGGCTGAAGATGACAATTCCTGCTGGATGAGAGACGTTACATCTATTATTTAATAGGTAAAGAGGTGTTAAAATCTTGAAGAAGATATTAAGCATCCAATGACATCAATATTTAGTAGATTTAATTGCTAACCAGGAGGTTGAGAAGGGTACTCAAAAAAGTACTATTGAGTATGCAGAGAACTGGCCCAATCGGCACTTGAGTTGTCCTACAGTCGATTAATCAGGCTCTTGGAGAGACGACAATCTTGTTGCGCATACTCTGTACAGAAAGAAAGAGAAGTTAAACTTGATCATTAGCATCATTGTAAATTGTATCATATGTAATTTGTATTGAATTCATGATACGCATTCTATATAAATTCAAGAGTTTGATCTTTGATATATTTATTGAAACTTTTTGAAGTATTAATCCATTTTTTAATTATCTGTGTCTTGTTGCATACCACCATTGCCATATCAGTCCATCTGTATAGGCATAATTATGAACCGAGTTTGAGCTAGCTTTACTGATAGTTGATGAGTAATATATCGTCGTTGAATCAATTACCTTCATTCTAAATTACTGTGTTCATTTTTGTAATTTTGGTATTGCTTAACCAACTCAAGGTTACTGTTGTAATCTTGATATTTAAAAAGTTCAAATTTTGTTTGAAAGATAGAATACATAATTTGATATCTGTTCATCTTACTCCATACCAATTTTGGGGCTATCATCGAGACTATATAGGTTTCGTTGGTTTGGATGCGCTACCATGTAGCCCATGAGTACGTGTTTTGTATGCTGAACTGTATTGTAATATCCTGGACAACTGACAAAAATCTCACTCGTTTCTCTTCTGTAGCCATGTCCAATCCATCATATAAAGCATATGATAATGTAATAATACCTTGCATGAAAGCTGAACTAAATAGTCATTCCAGAGAAATCTATTAGAATGAAACCTATTTGACTTTTTAATAATCATTTATATAACTTTTAACATCATTCTTGCAGAAAAAGTGTATCTGTTGATGCAATAGGTTTTCTATTTGAATTCGTAGATTAATCTCAGATGGAATTAAGGCATAAATATGCTTGAGGAAAAAAAAATGAGGGAAATCCACCACTGTATATGCTTGGGCTGAAATTTTGGTCGATTGTCCTACATGAACATCACAACTTACAAATTTATTTATTAACAAATGATGTGACGAGATTTGATCCGATTAAAATCTCATCAACCAAATGTAAAAAATAATAATAAATAATAAAAAACTTTTACACTTTTTTTTTCACACCTCTTCAATCTATAAAAAATATATATATAAATAGTGATGTACAACAAGCACCAAACGACTTTTGAATCCTTTTGTGTGTGTATAATGAGAAGCAGAAAAGTACATTTCAAGCATAATGCTCACTGAAGATGTTGACCGGCTATTTTTTTGATATTATAATTTCTATACAAGACAAAGGGATCTTTGCAAATCCCAGGTTTAATGAGAAAAGTCTATACTACCTGCTATTTCTTTAATACACTCAGACACCTGCTGAGACTTCATTTGCTGTCGACTTATCCTTCTTCTTTGGTGGTTCTTGAGCTTTTTGAGCAACGGCTTTATTTGGAACCAATATTATGAAGATGTTCCTATCACGGAAATTTTTGTTCTCCTCGACAGCAAGCTGTGAACATCACCGAGTGAAAAGGTCAAACAGGAAATGCAGATAAAAATTAAGAGATGATACAGACACGACAGACATGAAGTTGTAGATCTTATTGAAAGCAATAAAAAGAAGCATTAGGGTGTACAAAGTAGAAGAAAAAGTTAATGACAGAGAGACAGAAATGAGAAGCACTCCAGACATTAAAACTCTTTTATTACAGTTGGCATGCTTGGTTTTAATTTAACTTAGAAACATGCACCAAGTGCAAATACACCAAATCACTTGTGTAACATTCATTTGAAAAGGTGAAGATATATAGTACAAATTACCTCCCCGACATCATTCTGAAACCGTCTGATGAGCTCTATGGCATTATTTCTAAAATCATTTTCACGCCCCTTCAAGTTCACTATAATCTTTACCTGTAGAAATCCTCTGAATATCATTAGCATGGGGAGTACATTAAAAAATTTACCTTTATGAGTAATGGAACGTGCAGTCATAAGAATTGAACAAAACCTTATCACCATCTTTTAGAAACTTTTTAGCTGCTCTCAAACGCACAGAGTAATCATGCACATCGATATTGTAACTGCCATAAAAAAAGCAGTATAAGTTTGAAGATAATATGAAATTATCGTGCACACCAATTTTGTTAGCAATAAATGCTTATTCTTTGTGGGGGGGGGGGGAACTCATTTCTCTGATCCTTGATTCAAAGTAAAAAAAAAAAAATACAAATAGCTTTAACATTGAATTCAAATACTGCAAATATGAAAGAGATAATTGGCTGTATCACATTAGCCAGTAAAGGTCACAAACTTTTTTCTCAGTACAATCAACTCATCAGATATCTTTTCCAGTAACTACAGTCTGCATTTTTTACATTAGAAATAGAACATCCATTACGCACATCTCCATTCCTTAAGTAACTCCCATTCATGTGCATGACAATAATTTTTGCTCTCCTCCTCTTAATTTGACAAATGCAAGCAGCAATTCATATTTGGGAGATGGACACGATAAGTAAAAATAGAAAGAAAGTAGGATGTAATGCATGGATATAAGAAATTATCAATAGCATAAAATAGCTAAGGGACACAACCCAACCCTGTAAAACCATTTGCTGCAACTAACTTGATTGTAGTACTTTTATCAGCATATCGAATTTATACTAACTTTCTTTGCTTTAGGAAATAAATCCTACAACATGCTCACCCCACAACAACTCACTAAAACACATAAAGAAGGAAATCAGGAAAGAGAAAGGAAAAAGAATCATCCACTTCCATATAAATTCTTTACAGGACCAAGTCCAAATGTACACACTGTAAAGTAAATTAGTCATATACGTGTCCATCGATGAATTGTTGGGTTCCATTTCCTAGGCTGGCGTGTTTGGCATATGTTTAGATTTTAACTCTTTCATAAGATTCCATTTTTTAGTGTATGTCCTCAATATAGCATTCAGTAAAAGAAATTGAAGACGCCTAACAATAACATCTAGTATTCTTTGATTGCATATAAGCCTTGCACCTAGAAGTGGAGACATTTTTTAGGTTACCGTCTAGCTTAAAAATGAAGTAAAATATGTAAAGTGAACTAGCATTTCCAAGACAAGAAACTTCTAAATATGATAGTGAATTAAAAATTTCTAGATTCCATTTCACGGGTATCTTATGCTTTTAATGGCCCAAAAACTCAGTAACATAAATACATATGAAAAATGTTAAACTACTGGAGTTGTGCTCTCAAAGCTTAAAAAGCCTAGTTTCCATTTCAAATCAGCTTGCATATAGAACATGGAGAAACTAGAAGCAGCAAATAAACTGAAAAAAAGAAGCAACTACTATAATTTTTAAAGTTTTACATAGCAGCAATTCAATTATGAGTTATAGCAAGATCCGAAGACGATGAGAAATTACAATTTTGTAACAAAACCACAGTATTATAAATTCCATAACTACGAATCTTACCCCATCTTGAGTTCCTTCAAATCCATGCGGCTGGCTGCCATTGAAATCAGTACGTCAATTTGAGTAATTTTCTGATTTTAAGATTAATGTCAGGAACAGAGACAAATGGCAACATTTGAAAATCATTCTCTCACCAAGACTTTTCTTCTGCTGATCTCGTTTCTTCTTCTGCATCTCATATCTAAATTTACTGCAGAAGTCATAAAAAGCAACACATCAGCACTTCAGTCACTAAGCAACTGTGACAAGAAATAGACAACAAATACAACAGCGTGGATGTGGATGTGGATATAAATAAATAACGTCCTTAATTTGTCGCCGTGATATTTTAAATTTTTGGAGTGCATAGCTACATATCTTCCAAACTTCTATTAACTGATCATATTGTCAATGTCCACCAAAATTCAGATAGATTACTCCATTTAATTTAATTAGCTATAATACCAAATTTGCTGAAGCAATTAACAGAACCAAAAAAAGTATAAATGTCTTACTTGTAATCCATTATTCTGACAACTGGAGGATCTGCATCTGGAGATAATATCACCTAAACGATAAAAGCAAGAAAACGGCAAAACAGAGATTAAGCCTTTGTGGGAATTTAGAAAAGGTAGCTCTCATCTTCGGTAACAAAAGGTACAGTATACACAGCAAAACTGTACACAAATGCCAAGCAGAGCTTGCATGAAGATATAATCTGTTGAAACAAAATCTGACTTCGCAGGGAGAAGATTTAGCCCCTATTTGGCCCCCATTAATTTTGATTATAATGGGGGGAATAGTGTTTTTTTGAAAAATGGATTGTTGTAAAAGAATGAAAAGTTTTTGATTTACATGTAATATTATTTTATTGAAGATTGTGTGGTTGAAAATAGGAGAGAGAAAAATTTAATTTGATTTGATGAGATTTAATGGGGCCAAACAGGGGCTTAGTATGTTGAATTAAAATTTTCTGAGTAGAATAATATCTGAAAACATAAATCAAATATGAGAAATGAAGTATCATAAAGGTGATGTTAATGGGTTCCTGCAGGAAAGAATAATTTTGTAAATATAATGAAAGAAAGATGGATGAAAAATCTATTTGACCACTCAATTGAGCGCTTCTTCCAATGTACACAGAATCAATGAGTACTGATTATTGCCAGACCAAGAATATAATTCAAAATAAAAAAATGAAAAAAGAGGATAAAATCAATCCCTTCTTTTTTCACCAATAAAGAGAACCATTGGGAAAAATATATTAGAAGTAATGGGCCACAGGTATCATTGACTGAACTGATTATACATCAATTTTCCCTGAAAAGGACATGCATTTCCAAGAAGGAAACAAGTTTGTGTCAAACATGAATCAAGCACAAGATTGTCCAGGTTGTCAACCATTCGTGCAATACTTGTTTCATGATGTCAATACATAAACTAGAGTCTGCTGGACACAGAAAGCATGGGATAAGTCCATTTTCAAGATCAATAAGAGCACTGAATCAGCAAATTATTCATTTGAAATTTTCAACAACGGTTTTTAGCGATTAAGTTTTTTTTTTTTTTGATAATTATGGAATTAAATTATTGATTCTTAGTTGACATGATATTTTTTGTTTTCATAAAAATCGAAATATTTCTTTCTTCCAATTGAGATAATAATATATGGTTCTTTTTATTAAGATAGTAAATATTGCATAAGTAACTGTTCTTTAGCTAATTTTTATTTTTATTTTTTATTACATTATCATTTTCTTATTTTAGAAATATGTGACTTGGTATATAAATTTTTCCATTTTGAAGACAATGGTAATACCAAATTAAGTGTAATAAAAAAATCAAGAGGACAGATGAGCAGTGGCAGGACATTTGAGATTTTATATGTAAAATATATGTTCCTGCTATGCACTTCAAACCAAAGTATAGATTGAAACTAATCCCAATACAAAAAGAATGGTCTGTGTGACGGCCCTCATATAAACGAATAGCTAACCAACAGTTTGCTTTCTTCAACACGAACTGTTGAAAAATTTACCCATAGAATCCTGTCTTTAAATTGACAACTCCAAACCTCTTCCCTTAAGGAAAAGAAAAAGGAAGAGCTGGAGAGGATCTATTGTATCCACTACTAGTGTAAATAATTTACACGAATGGCTTAAAATTGCCCCCACAAAAATCAACTATTATCACAGTCAGTAACTACAAGTCTACAATATAATTGCCACAATAATATTCCCACTTGTATACATAAAATAAAAATTCAAAAACATTGAAAAGAAAGAAATTCTACAAACTCAATATAAAAATTGAGAGCATACCAAGTCAAGCTCCGCATTATCAGCCATTTGTAGAGCCTCGCCTTTTGACACTATTCCAACCTACACAATGCAGGAGACACAATTAAAAACCCCATTTTGTGCGTCACTTATAATCTATACATAGTGTAATAGTCCAAGTACTCACCATGTTTTGCTGCTGATCAATAAGCCTAACTTTATCTGACCTATTTATAAAAATAAAATAAAATAAAGGAAACAGCAAACACCAAGATCAAATACCCAAAAGTAAAATTCAAATAAAAAAAATCCGCTCTTTAGCGCTATAAGATTAAAGATTCCATTTTTATGACAACTCAGAAAGGCTAAAAGCCTTATAGTTACCTGATGGAAGAAATATCAAGTGCCTGATCATCATTAGACTTGGGCTTTCGAGAGGACCCACCTCCGCCGCCGTAGCGTGATACAATAACGGTGGTGGTGGTGGTGGTGGTGGTGGTTGTAGAGGAGACGGAGGGCCACCGGGTGGCGGGACTTTGGAGGCGGAGAGTGAAGAGGTTGGAGTAAAAAGAGAGGGGTCTGAGGGGTTTTGAGAGATGGAGTTTGAAGGGATGATGGAAAGTGCTGGTGAAACCAGCCATGGTGAGTGGGGAGAGGCTGCAGTGTGCTTAGTGTCAATTTGATAACATGGAGTGGATCTTATCCGTTATTTTAGCTTCTTTCTTTCGGCAGTCAATAGTCACGTGATTTTGCCGAGGAAGATACTTTACTTCCATGTTCTAAGTTCTAACTAGTCTCTGTGTGTAAGAGATTAAAATCAATTTTTTTAATAAAAATTGATAAGAATTAATGAAATGTATGATTAAAAAAATTGTAAATCACATCAAATAAGAGATTTTAATATAATTTAAATTCATAAAAACAAGAAATAAATTTCAGAAGGGGCTGTGCATGATGGCTCGGGGAGGGATATTATGGATAATGCGTGTACTCTTTTCTTTCAGTTTCTTCCTTTACATTTTTTCCAACCTTCAAAATTTTGGACGCACGTAATTCTTTGACCAAATTCACATCACACTAATACCAAGCATCTCAATGATGTTTCGTGAATTATAAAAAAGGCCACTGAACTCTTTTGATAATTTTTCTTCTCCTTTTCAATTATTGTTTCCATCTATCATAAATTTCTTTCCTTTTTATCATAAATAAAATTTATTTACGATACAAGAAAGAAAGAAAGAAACTTTCATTCCATAATGCAACCCTTTTTTACATACTACAAGCTAGCAATTTTACATGTCCAACATTAGAAAAAACAAAAGAAGAAAGGGCATTTAAGAAAGCACGTATATTGGACAAAAGTACTACAAAAAACATAGAACCAAAATCAGATATTAATCTCTCGACTTCTTAGTAATTTAGTCAAACTCATCAATCTTCCACCACCAGAGGTAACAGAACCACCACCACCGCTACTAGGCATGTCTTCACCCATAGGTGCACCGCCCTGATACATCTTTGAAATAATAGGATTACAAATTCCTTCAGCATGTCCTCGAGCTCATCAACTTCGGCCAATTGGTTCCTTTCACCCACGCAATTGCCTCCTCCACAGCACTCTCAATCTTCTGTTTCTCAGATTGATGGCCGGCTCTGAGAGTTTTGAGGCCTAGGCGACTCATCATTATGAGATCCTATACATAATTTTTTTTACAAGCATATTGACATCAAACATGTCTGAATCAAACAATTTCTCATGATAAGAAATATTATACTTTGGTACTCACTCATCATTTGATTTGTACGAGAATCAACTCGATCCAAAGAGGTCACAGCTGAGGTTCACAAAGTTCTGTTTGCCTGAGGAGCATTGTTTTTCTGTTTTGCTTCTTTTGGGCATTGCGTGCTATTATCGATTTCTCCTCATTCATATGACCACTAAGATATCTGTGAATGGTGTGAGAAAATAAGTTTTGAATTCAAATTTGATGCCCCTTTGCTCGGAAATTGGGTTTTCGTTTCCAGATTCATTTCCTTTTGTTTTGTAGGATACATCGAATTCGATAGTTGTAGACTTGATGTGTTGGTACTTCCATAACTTGCAATTCTAGGACAATAGGACCAGAAATACTTCAAAAAATGAATACACAATTTGAAAATGAACTATGTGATGGACGAAAATATGTTTCGATTCAAAATCACAGCAAGTGTACGGTTCGTTCAAGTAATATAATGAATTTTTGAGTCCGAATGTCGTTCCCACAGAGATTGAGCTAGCTTAAGTTTTACCTATCTCGACCTTAATCGAATCTAAATATGTTTGATGTGTTTTGTACTAAATTATAGTCAAACTAAGGTAAGAATGCTATTATAAATTAACTGACTAAATTATATGCGGATTATGCTAAAATGCAGTATGAAGTTTGAATACAAAGTTTTACGAAATTAGCATATGAAAAGTGCACTAAGATCGCGAATCACCAAACAAGTTCACTTTTAACTTTAATTTCACAAATTGACAACACGATGAATTAATTGGAGAATCAATGTTCCTAACATGTCCAATAATCTCTCTCAAGTAGTATTGAACATATTCTCGCATACCATTTGACTATCTCTCTATGACAAATGCAAATATACAAGAATGCATGAAATTTTGTAAACACTTAAAGATTCACGTAGAGCATAGCGGTATATTTTTATTCCCTATCGGACCCTACGATGATTTATACCTTGTCAAATCTATTTCCCTTCTTTCCAATGCATGAAATAAATCACCGAACTCACACAATCATATTCACATAATTATGGAGAAAGTAAATTGCATATAAATCATTCAACATCCAATATTCGTGTTTGATGTCAAAATTGCAAAATAATGAATTAAAAGTTCACATTGCAAGAGTCATCGTTCTCCTAGTACAATGAAAATCTAACCTAACATTGATAAAAGAAAAGAACAACAAAAGTATTTAGGAGAAGACATCACCCAATTCTTGAAATATCGAATCTTGGAATGAAAATCTTGTTCTTGTCTTCTTCCTTGTTGCTCTCCAAGTCTTTTTCTTATGTTAGAATGCGTAACCCCTACTTCTGGACGAGATTAGGGCTTTAAACAAGTCCCAAAGATCATTTCCTTAAGTGATTGAGTCGAATAAGGAAACCAGATATTTCGCGTTCGGAGTCAACTATGCGACCGCATAGTGTAAAGGTATGCGACCGCATAGAAGTATCAAAATGGCTTCCTGAAATCCTTGCTGCCTTACATGCGACTGCATGGAAGAGCAAACTTCAACTTTTGTTCATCTTGGTCCTCGAATTTTATTCTGTCACATCTTGACCTCATTTCTTGATTATCTTCTTCATAGCATCTCATGATACTGACAATTGGAAACTTAGCTCGTTTTCACGCTCGATTCACCATTCGGTACAACTTTTGGATAATTACACTTTGGTCCCTGAACTTTCATTTTCTTTCATTTTCGCTTATTTTCGCATACTTTTCATTTCATCCATCAATGTAGCTCTACAAACACAATTTGTATCGAATTAAGCCATATTTCACTATATATATATTCACAATTATTTATATTTTATGGTCTAAATAAGTGCGCAAAACACACTTATCACTATGCTCCACTAATATGCTCTCTTCCACCTTATTTGAATTGAACTGTTAGTGCCGGCTCGCCATTTTTGAGTATTAATTTGATGTTAGTTATGTTTAGTATGAGTCAGAATCCTCGCTTAGTGTTTATGATTTTCATTCTTTTTGCTTCTATACATAATTGGTGAAATTTCGTTTCTCCTTCTTCACCTTGTATTCTATTAGCGTCTTCAGATTTCCAAATGGTCTTCCAATATTACTACAAAACTAATGCATTGAAAATAACATTTGTTTTTTCACAAAATATTTTCAAATTTTAATTCAAGTGCCCACTTAAATGCTGCGTTTCTTGAATCTTGAATATGAGGCGTCGAAAAATAGACTACAACTGTACAAGTAAAAATCAGAATAGCGGCACTACTAAAAAATAATGGCAAGCAAAACGGAAAATCAATAACAGCATAAACTCTCCATTTTAAAAAAATAAATAGATTCATGTTATTTATTCAATAACAATCAATTTTCGGATATTGAAAAAGATACGAAATAATGTCTTTTGTACTAACCACCGTATTTTGTATTTCACTCGTTAATCAAAGTCACTTATACACATACTCAGAATATTGCAACTCCATTTTTATAAAAATAAATAAATTCATGTTATTTATTCAATAATAATCGATATATGTTATCTTATTATAGTAAAGTCGTAATATATTTTTGCACATATCCAACACATAAGTATTCACTCCAAGTCCATCGCCATTTCAAGCATATTACATTATTAAACAACTCCATGAGAAAGCTTCGACATTGTCTCCATCGAGCCCAACTCGTTTTAGAATGTTTCTTCATTATTCATCCACTCTAAAAGAATGATTCACCCCAAGCCAATTTGTCAAGTCCATCCCCGTTTCAAGCATGTTTATACATCATCCACCAACTTCACGGGAATGCTCCGACATCGTCTCCATGTGGCCCACCCCCATTTCAAGATGCTCCTACATTATTCACACGTTCCACATGAATGCTTTAACGTCGATTCAAATACGAGAGCTCCAACTTTGATATCAATCGATGTGGGTAGGATACATCCACCACTTTTTTCAAAATCTACACCCATGACACAAATGTAATCAATCTTATGTCGTCTATATTAAGTCCAAAAGTTCACCCAAATTCCAATCGATCCGCCTTCATTTTCAACCATCCTCTTACATTAGATACACTACCTGCCATTTACATTTGAACAATTACTGTACAGTATATACACTTTTATACCCCACGTGTACTATAACTAGATTGGACAATGGATAATGAACAATGGGATCTACTTTAAACTTTCTTCTTGTGGTATGCTCTTTTGTCAAAATGTAATGATGTGATATATGGCCCATTTGACTCTCATTTTTTTTTTTCATAAAAATGAAAAATATGATCATTATTAATCATATTCAGTTATCATTTTTGACTTTTTATTTCTTACGTAAAATTCATAACGACTTTATTTTTCATTCTCATTCTATAAATATTGTGGATCAAAAGGAATATTTTCCCGATTTTCTACTTCATTGAATAAGAAATAAATTTCATAAATACGTATTTTAAAGTAGAGAAAAATGCTCGTTCAAAATGAAAAATAAAATAAATTATAAAATAGAAATAAATGACATATAATCGGTGTAAATTTCATCTAGGGTCACTGCACTTTCAATAATTTTTAATTGAGTTTTAAATTTCACCAGTATGTTATATTTCGTCACCTATCATCCGTAAACTAATGTAAAATTCTTAGTTGGCGGTCATAATTATGATATTACACGTAACTGGAACGTGATACATTGGAAACTAAAATGGTAAAATAATGGTTACTACCGTGTTTTTCTTTTAACAATTTTATAATATCGCATAGTGGTCAATCACGTGCCACACAATGCTTATGCGGAATATTCGTTGTCGTATGATTGACAATTAAGCGACTTTCATTAATTTGGGAGACAACAGTCAACAAAGTGGAACTAAAGTTTAGCAATACAATTGAAATTAAATCAATGTACGATGACATAATTAAGGCATATTAAGGTGTAATTATCAATTCATATTTTGATAAACGTCCAACGACCGTTGATGAGATTTCAAATTTACCTCATTCAGAGTGAAAAGGACAGAGAATATGCAATAATAAATTTCTATGCCAAACCTTTGATGCAATCATTAAAACCATGGTAGACAAATGACAATTTAACAAAACCTAAAGGACCAAATTTGAAAATCAAGGCATAAATCGAATTCCCAAAATACCCCCGAACCAAAAAGGGTTTTTCTTTGGGCTCTCGCCTCATATAATCCCTTTTCTCCCATATCTCCACCTTCTCACAGTCGAGGGAGAAAGTTATACACTTTCTCTCCCACCTTTTTATCTCAATTCTATCTGTTTCTCTCTCTCTATATATATTTCTTATATATATAGATTTCTTGGATTGTTGTCGTAGAGCTTCTTGATTGGACAAAGGAGAATTTTTTATTGCAAGGTATGCAGGAGGACCAAACGGCTTTGAGCTTGAGACCAGGAGGTGGATCCCGTGGTGGAAGCAGATTTCTGGGCCCACGCTTTGATTCATCCTCGGCGGCGAATACTGATCTGCCGGTGCTGCGTCCCTATGGCAGTGGTGCTTCTTCACTCCCTTCCTTCAAGGTTAATTTTTTTTTTTATTTCATTTATTATTTCAGATCTAGGGTTTTATCCAATTGTGACTGCCTTATGTTTCTTTACGATCTATTAATTAATTTTTTTGATAGTCGGTTCTTTTTGTAATAAAAAGATTCAAATTTGGATTCAACAATCTTCCTATTTATGGTTTTTGATATATGCGTGTCCAAGGGTTCATGCATACTTGTGTGTTTATATGGTAATGAGCTCTTAAAAGCTTCCAATCCGTGTCTGATTCTTTGAACTGAAGCTTAAAACATGTTGAGTTCTAGATATTTTTTGAAAAATATTTGAAGGTTTCTCTTTTATAGATGGAAGTATATTATTGCAAGTTTTTTATGAATTTTTATTTTTCACTAAATTCAGCTTTTACCTTTGTGCGCGCTTTTCTTTGGTGCTTGTTAAATTTGATGGCAAATGTGGATTCTAGTATCAAGAATGCTACAACCAATATTCTCTTTGGTTATTTCAAGTTAAAAACTTCCCCAATCATTAAATAAAGGATACATATTATCTTTATGGGGAACTTAAATAACATTGAGTTTATTGTTGTATTGGTTCTAGTTGAAAACATAAAAATTCACTCTCTTCTAGTTTCCAATCTTAACAATGATTTCTTAATTTCTAGCATGGAAACTAGGGGTTTTTGTGGGAGTTGTTCAATGTCGATGTCCTGATTCTTGGCACTGCACGGAAGATGTGTAGTAGCTGTAAATATGGACATAAAGAAATACGTAGGCTTTAGGTGGGCATTCATGGAGTGTCAGGATGCCCACAAAGGAATCTACGAATATGGAAACTGTACTGGCGCTTTTCATGTCATTACACTAACATGCTCAATAAATGCATAAACGGGTGGGATTTCCTAGATAGTCATGTGGCCCATGTCTGCAGCTGAGCTTTGCATAACTATGTTAAACAAGGTAGAACATCTTAATTAGCTGATTGCCTGTCCTACATCCTTGTGGACGACGTGTATACTCACACTGTAGTCATAATTATGATCTTTAATTGTGGAAAAGTTGTTTTTTGTGACATACTGTACAACTCTTTCCCTGGATGCTTGATTGACTTTTGTTATATTATCCGGTGTTCGAAAAATCGCGCCTAGGTGAGGTGTGGACAAAGCGCTTTGCCTTGGCAGTAAGCTCGAATTAGCAGTTAACCGCTGAATGCACACCTAAGCACGCTTTATTAATTTATTTATTTTTAAAAAACCTCTAATTTGACTTTAACTTGTTTTTTTTAAAAAATATTTTCCCCCTTTTTAAGACTTTTATTTGATTTTAGTTTCAAATTCTTAAATGACTTTGTCTATTCAAAAGTCAAAAATGACTTTATTCAATAAATATTTTAGATAAGATTTAAGAAATGATGCTATTTTTATTATATAATCATGATTTTGAGATTTATCAATTTGTTGAAAATTTCGAAAGTACGTATGAAATTTCTATAAATCTGTTAAGTAAGATTTGTCTAGTTGAAAATTGAAACTATGAAAAATAGTCTAATTTTTACATTTCGAAAATTTGAATATTGTATAATTGATGAATTGTAGGAATTGTTAAGTAAATATAGTATTTTATAATTTTAGATGTTTGATATGTATTATTTTAATTATTAAATGATGTTTAGAATGATTAATTATTTAAAATAAGTAATTCTTTTTTACGCCTACGCTTCGTCTAAGCTCGTAAAGTTTGAAGCTTGACTTCTACGCCTAGTCATACTTTACGCTATTTAGAACACTGATGTTATTATCCAAATTCTTTGGGCTCGAGCATTTTAGTATCACTTGTGGATTTTTAACTAAATTCATTCAACACGTGGTTGTGATAGTTTTAACTGATTACACCATGCTTTGCCATTTAGTGCAACTTCATTATAGAACTGCATATATCTTTTGCTCCAATCTTCATTACTTAATAAAGTCCACGTCCCTCTTTTTTTTTTTTTTTGCAACTCAAAATCCTTGTTGTTTTCGATTAGCAATCTTTTTTTTTTCTAACCTCTTTGCTTGATGATTGATATATGCGAGTAATTTGTGTCTTTTCGGAATATTGCAGACGGGAGAATCCCGATTTCATGGCCTCGATCAGATTCGCTACACTAAAGACCAGTTGTTACGGCTAAGGGAGGTAATGCTTCTTCTTGATGTTTACAGAACTGTTCTTATGGTATCCCTTGATTGATTACTCCTGCTGCATGCTGCCATTTGCTGCACCAAATAATTTTGTTCACGTTCTTTCCACTGCCTGTGGAACAGATTAGAATTTACAATTCTTCATTTCCATCTTTCGTGGGTCTGGTATGGCTGTTTATTTTTCATAGGTGGCTACCATCCCAGAGGACATTCTGAAGGCCAAACAAGAAGTTGATGCTGAATTTTTTGGTGAAGATCCAAGCTGGGCTCATGGAGAGAGCAACGTGAGTCTTTTTCTTGACTTCTATGACGTGCCACTCCTTCCTATTATTACGTAACTGTTTTATAATCTCTGTGTTGGTTTTCTTTTTCTTCTTTTTTCTTTTTGGATTTATGTTTGTGTTTTATTTGGCTAGCCTGTTGATATATCTGTTGGAATTTTACAAGAGTTGGTAAAGGTCAACTCATTATTTTTAATTCATCTAAATTTTTTATCTTCTTTTTATTATCGAACTTCTTTGATACACAAATATTTGGATGTTTTCCTTTGTGTAGCTTCAGAATCAGGGCCAGAGTCGCTATTCTCAGCCGGACAGCCGTGACTGGCGTAATCGGTCTTCACAATCTCTTGCTCCTGCGGAGGAGAGATCCTGGGAGAGACAACAGGATTTAAACCAACAAAATAAGCAAGAACAACTAAGTTCGCAGTTTGCAAAAGCACAAATCTCTTCCAACCAAGGGGTAATTCATTTTCTGCTGTAGTATGCATTTATAATATCACTAAAGGGCCATTTTATTTCTTTCTCTTGGTTTTGTTGGTTAAACCCCCAAGTGTTCTGCATCAACCTTGAATATATAGACAGCATGACAACTTCTCAGTAATATTTAGGCTTGAAACTTCACTCTGTCAAATTGTTTCTGGAATGAAATTTTCTCAGTTGTATTTTTCAAATTTATGCATTATTTCTCTGGAGGAGATGATGTGTATGGATGATAAGAATCGTTGTTCTTACGTCTTGGATTTATTGGACTTGAGTGTGATTTAACTGTGCTCTCAATGAAGTTGCTTTAAGAAGTGGGTAAAAATGTACCATCTAATTTAATCTGACTACATGCTTTATGACATTATTTGGCTTCTTCATTATGTTAAATGTTATTGTGCCAAATATCATTTGACTTACAGTTAAGATAATAGTGAGCAACTTCTTTGTCTATGAAACAGGGAGGACCTACTCCTTTAATCAAGGCTGAGGTGCCATGGTCAGCTCGGAGGGGGACTCTTTCTGAGAAGGAGCGTGTCTTGAAAGCAGTGAAGGGGTAATTTTCTATGTAGTGCATTTGACGTGTATAAATACTATTCTTGATATCTGATTAACTTCTTTTGTGCCTAATTTATTTAACTCAAAACACATTTGAATGTTTAATTGATACTTCATTTAAAATTTCAAGTTTTGAACTGTCAACCTGTATGTTTATTTTATGTTTGCTTGGCACTGCTATTATTGTGATTGAGTACCACTAACAACCATTTTTGTTGTATCCAAATTCTTTTCGATTGACAGAAAGTTTATGATCTACATCTAGTACTACATATGGTGACACAAACTTTTGCTAATTCAACGAAGATAATTATTTCCTGCACGGATGTCCAAGCTAGGATCCCAATATAGATGGCTGTTTGTTATGCATCTGTTTTTCTAGTTTTAGCATTATTTCATGATGTAATTTTTAGGTAAAACATATAATGCTTATCAATTCATTCTTGTTGCAGCATACTGAACAAGCTGACTCCTGAGAAATTTGATCTTCTCAAGGGTCAACTTATTGAATCTGGGATCACAACAGCTGATATTTTGAAGGTTCGTAAACCTAATTTTCTGTTCTCCTTTATGTCTTGATTTATTTGTTGCCTAATTATGCTAGTACTTCTGTTTTATTTTCTCTACAGGGAGTTATCTCTTTGATATTTGACAAGGCTGTGCTGGAGCCAACATTTTGTCCCATGTATGCACTACTATGTTCTGATCTGAATGAGAAGCTACGTCCCTTCCCATCTGATGAGCCTGGCGGAAAAGAAATCACATTTAAAAGAGTTCTTTTGAATATCTGTCAGGAGGCATTTGAAGGCGCTGACAAATTGCGGGCAGAGCTCAGGCAGATGACTGCCCCTGAACAAGAGTTGGAAAGAAGAGATAAAGAAAGGTTGTTCAAACTCCGTACTCTTGGGAACATTCGCCTAATTGGAGAGCTTTTGAAGCAAAAGATGGTTCCGGAGAGGATTGTACACCACATTGTTCAGGTTCTCGGTGGATCTTTACCTCCCCCTTCCTTTTTCTCTTTTTAAAATCTTAATCTGTCTTTATTTTTTTTAAGATGGTCTTACAACATGGTTTTGCAAGACAGGAACTCATAGGACCTGATACGAAGAGTTGTCCCGCTGAGGAGAATGTTGAAGCCATATGCCAGTTCTTTATCACCATTGGCAAACAGCTTGATGAGAGCCAAAAATCAAAGCGTATTAACGATTCGTATTTCAGTCGGTTGAAGGAAGTGTCAACAAACCCTCAGCTAGCTCCACGACTGAGGTTTATGATTCGTGATGTTCTTGATTTGCGTTCAAATAATTGGGTTCCCCGACGGGAAGAGGTGATCCCTCTTAACCTATATAATGGCTTCCTACCAGGTTTTCATTTGCAAACTTTGACATTGTTTTGTGATTTTCCAGGTGAAAGCCAAAACTATCACTGAGATTCACTCAGAAGCCGAGAAGAATCTTGGGTTGCGCCCAGGTGCTACTGCTAGCATGAGAAATAACAGAAACACTGCTTCTGGGCCTCAAGGTAGTATTAGTCCTGGTGGCTTGCCTATTAATCGCCCTGGTGCAGGTGGCATGATGCCTGGAATGCCAGGGATGAGGAAGATGCCTGGTATGCCTGGATTTGATAATGACAACTGGGAAGTTCCTAGGTCCCGATCAATGCCTAGGGGTGATGGTTCAACAGTTCAACCTGCTGGGCGTGTCCTACCTCCATTGATGCAGGCACCATCCTTAAACCAGCGATTTCTGCCTCAGGGTAGTGGTGGTTTCATGAGTAATAGAACTAGTGCTCTCTTACAGGGTAGTGGTGCACCTCCTGTTCGTCCTGCTAACTATGGAGGATATGCTGGGGGCCCTGGATCACAAGTCCCAGCCCCAAGTAGACCCACACCGGCAGCACCAGTAACTAACAAACCTGCTTCAATAAGGAATCCAGGTGAACTCAGGAGAAAAACAATTTTGCTTCTGGATGAATATTATAGTGTCAGACTTTTGGATGAAGCATTACAATGCATTGAGGAACTGAAGTCCCCGGCTTATCATCCAGAAATTGTCAAGGAAACCATTTCCCTTGGGTTGGAGAAAAGTCCACCTTGTGTAGGGCTAGTTGCAATGCTTTTAGAATACTTGTTTGCTCAGAAAGTTTTTACTGCTAATGACTTGGTCTCTGGATGCCTCCTCTATGCCTCACTGTTGGATGATCTTGCAATTGATTTACCGAAAGCACCAGCCAATTTTGGTGAGATAGTCGGGAAACTAGTTTTGGCTGGCGGGCTCGACTTCAAGGTGGTGAGGGAGATTCTGAAAAAGGTGGGTGATGACTTTTTCCAGAAAGCCATATTCACCACTCTAATGAGGATTGTTAGCTCCGATCCTGCTGGGAAGGGGTTGCTGGATTCACAAGTATCCGATATTGAGGCCTGTGAAAGCCTACTTTAGGGCTTAATTCATTGCAGGAGTCATCTGCAGCCTCATAGATTAATTGTCCCCTCGCTTCAACTACCGTGTCTTCTCATTACTCCCGTCTAAGCCTGAGTGATTGTGGTAAACGTGACGAGGATGTGGAGCTGTAGGGAGCAGGTGATGTTTAGTGGGCTCTGTATAATTTTCTTTGAGGTCATAGTAGTGTGTTCACTGAAGATATAACAACATGAAGATTTTGGTTCCCCAGTTACTGGAGAGAGAAAGGAACATGTTTTGTATTTGATTAGTTTTTATTTCTCAGACTTGTTAATTGAAGTTTTGACAGACGTATAAGCTCATAATGCGAGCGTGCACAATTTTATAGCCCGTTTGATTTTCATTTTCCACAAAATTCATTTTTCTCTCTCTTCTTTTCAACCACACATTCTTCAATAAAATAATATTACACGTAAATTCAAAAAAATTTCTTAATTTTTAACCACACATTCTCTATCAATCAACTATTCAAAATGCATTTTTTTCCTCCAAAATGACAATCAAACATGCCCTTAAAGGAGAATGCCTTGATGTGTTAATTTTGTTTGCAATCAATCTCTAGTTATTTTCTTGATAGATTATCGATTATGCATGTTTTGCTGTCCAACCTTTAACAGGTCAGACATTGCTGCAGTTTGACAGACTTCGGTGGTGGTTTTGGTGGCAACCATTGACAACTGCCAAATACTGTGACAGTTCAATCGGTGAGCGTGCTACCGATGACTACAGCCTTCTGTTGTCGAAGTTACTCGGATCGTTAATTTTTTTCCTTTTTAAGTAAGAAAGTATACTAATTTTGACAATAAAGTAGAAGTTACTTTGAGTGCTTGCAACCTCAAAATATAATCAAGTATTATTTATGATTCTATTGAGAATAATGTATGTAAATACAAAATTGGTAAACTGAACCTACTTTTTATTACCAGAAATCTTTACATGAACACTCTCCTCCTTTGAAATGGTGGAAGCGATTCCTATCTCTTATGATGATTTCTTGATCATAAACCTTCGAGATCAGCTTACTGGCTTGATGACAGTCTTTACAGATTCGCAAGTTCTTCGTTATACGAATAACTCTGCCTGGTTTCGTCTTTAACAACCCAAAAGCAATGGCCAATTTCTCACTATGATAGTATAACAGATGTTCTCGTTCCTCCTCACCGGTATCATACAACACCCCATCAGGGTCCGGCATATAGCCTACAGCTCTAATGGAATCCAACATTTCCTCAGCTTTCGCGTATATCTCTTTAGCTTCGGGATGAGCCCTTCCTCCTGCAATAAACTCATCAACTGAACCTTCCAATTCGATTGCAGAACACCCGGGTGCCTTTTTAACTCCTCGGTCATTCATCAGCTTCCTAGTGTTTGCTACATCTTCCCATCTACCAGCACGGGCGTAAAGATTAGCCAACAGCACATAACGCCCACTATTGGTAGGCTCGAGTTCAATCACTTGCCTCCCTATTTCCTCTCCCAAATCAATATTGCCATGGATTCTACAAGCCCCGAGAAGAGCACCCAAAACACCCACGTCTGCCCTCATAGGCATCTCGTTTATTGCTTCCCTTGCTTCTTCTAGCAATCCGGCTCTACCAAGCAAATCCACTAGACATCCATAATGCTCCATCCCAGGCTTGATGCCATACACTTCAGACATGTAACGGAAATAATATCTCCCTTCTTCAACAAGCCCTGAATGTGCACAAGCACTTAGTACATTCACAAATGTAATATAATCAGGAGTGATGTTACTTTCTTTCTCCATTTTCTTAAAATGCTCAATGGCGGCCTTGCCTTTACCATACATTGCCAATCCTCCAATCATGCAATTCCAAGATGAAATCCCTTTACTTGGCAATCCATTGAACACCTCAAAAGCCTTATCAAGACTACCACATTTACAATACATGTCAATAATCGTCGTTGCCAACTTTGAGTCCACTTCAATCCCACATTTCTTAATGTACTCATGTATCCGCTCACCTTTATCCAATGCTCCTAATCTCGTACAGGCAGCCAACATACTTGCAGCCACAAAATTATCCATCAACACATTTTCTTTCCTCATTCTATTGAACAAATCAAATGCCTCATGGAACCGGTTATTTTTGCACATAAGCCGCTATCATAGCATTCCAAGCAGCAGAGTTTTGAACCGGTATTGACTCAAATAGCCCAAAGGCTTCATCAACACATCCCCATTGAGAATATCCACTAATCAATGTAGTCCAAGAAACATCATCATCTTTCTTATCCAAATTATCAAACAGCCTTCTTGCATCCTCCAAGCAATTAAAATTCACATACATATGAATCAGATTATTTTGACAGAAAGAATCTGATCCGAACCCGAGTTTTATCACTTGAGCATGCACTTGCTCTCCTTCTTTGACAGCAAAGTCAACGCAACAAGCTCTAATAACCGGAGGGAAACTAAATTTATTTGGCATAACAAAATTTTCCAACATATGAGTATACAGAACCATTACATTTCCATATAAAACTGATTGTAAATAGCCTCTGAGGATTGTGTTATAAACAAACGTATCTGGATTAGGCAAGCAGTCGAACACCTTGAGGGCATAGCTTAATTCTCCCGGTTTCGAGATAGCACAAAATTTAATGACACGCCCCATAGCATCGTTGTCCAGTGAGAGTCCAAGTTTAATTAATAGGGCGTGGCATTGTTTCAGCTCGTCCACGGTAGAGCAGGACTCAAGACCCTTTAATGCTGTGGCTTTGTATGAGATTAAAGAGGGTTGAACAGTAGCTTGAAGGAGCTGAATTGAGGCCATTAGTGCCTGTACTGGAACTATATTTTCGATTTTGGTCTTTTCTTTCTGGGGTTCACTGGAGAATTTGAAGACTGAATTTAATGATGCTCAGGCTTACTGGGTTGCCATTTGTGGATTTCATCTTCAGTTTTCCCAAGAAAATGTGACAATTTCTGTGGCTATGAGGGCTTTGATATTTTGATTTGGGTAAAATCTTGGATAATAAAGGGAGGAACAAAAATTCTCTAATAATAGATACTGGTTATTGAGTACGCGACGTACAAATTGAGAATCGTAGGGTGCCATACCTGAACTTGTGATGCATATGTGAACTTGTCATTTAAAATTGAGATTGTCATATATACATGAATTTATCATGCGTTCTTGAACGTGTGATGCATATTTCGACGTACTCGATATGTATTTGTTCATTAGATCTATCACAACATTTTAAGAGCCACAATTAATAGAGTTGACACTAGTGTTCGGATAACGAGATAGATAATGCTGCAGTAGGTGACAATCTATGAGTTATGAACTCATCAACAAGTTAATAATTTGAGTTCTGCATTCATTTTATAACATGGTAGAAATTGTTTCGACGGTCTCTTAAAATATTTGAAGAGGAGATGGTGGCTTCTAAAAGCATGTTTGGACTGTTTGTAATTTGTTTAAATTATAAATAGATAAATGTGGATAGCGGATAAGCAAATATAACTTGTAAGCCTCTTGAAATATTTTAATAAAAAGAGATTTGAGTATTTATAAACAACTTGCAAACATAAGTAGGTTAAGATATTGTCTCATTTAACCACACGTTTTCTTTCTTTTTCTTGTACATGCTACACCGTCAATTTTACAAGAATAAAGAATAGCACAATAATCTAGTCTCATTGATTTCCTAGAATTCCAACATGTTATGAAGTCTTTTCAAAACACCTAAAAAACATCCAACCTTAATTACCATTGACATCCACCACCTTTATGTCTTCCCTACCCTCTCCTGTTGAGAATTGTTCAAACAATCAATAAAAAAGAGAGGAAGAAGTGTGGAATGTGGAATGGAAAGGAGAGGCCAAAACTTTGGCCTATGTGACTAGGCAAAAATGCCTTGCGGTCGCATAGGCATTAACATGGACTTCAAGTCCCTGTTCGAGCATAACTATGCGATCGCATAATTTTGTACTATTTGATCACATAGAAGAAAAGCAATTTATTATCTTCTTTGACCGTTTGGATTCAAATTTGGTGGCCTTTCAACATGGTTTTGGCACCATTTTGTGAGGTCCTTTTGTGACCTACATATAGGTCAAGACAAATAACATGAATTTTACATTATTGAAAGATCATTGATTCCACAAATACAAGAAATAAACTTCATTCTTCTTTATATTCAAATTCCTTCATTATGTTCTTAAGTTTTGAGTAGAAATACTTTGTGTTTCAGTATTTCTACAACAAGGTTTGATAAATTCTTCGAATCATTTGTCGGCAAACCCTTTAGCGTCTCAAATTAATCGAAGAGGGGACAAATACTGTTTGAGGTCAACGATCACACGTTTAGGCTTTCCTTTGAAGTTTTTGCTCCAGATTTGTTGCTATTCTTTGTGTTGTTTTTCTCTCATTCTCCAAGTGCAAGTTTTCCAACAATCTCAAACAATATCTATTCCTGCGATGAAGAGTGAAACAACGATGGCTACCATAAATTTGATGAATCAGGACTTGGTTCGTTTTGATTGTTTCGATGGCTCGAACTTCACAAGATGACAAGACAAGTTAAAGTTTCTCCTTACCGCATTGAAGATCTTATACATTCTTGATCCGGAGTTGGCACCACTACCGGAACCAACTAATGGAGAAACGGTAGCCGTAAGAACCGAAAGGAAAAAGCATCAAAAAGATGAATTGATATGTCGCAGTCATATACTCAACGCATTGTCGGATCGTTTATATATTCGATACACTAACACAACGTTGCCAAAAGAAATATGGGAGGCATTAGAAAGTAAGTACAAAGTAGAGGAAGAAGGTACCAAGAAATTTTTAATTTCTAAGCACTTTGATTTTAAATTTCTAGAAAATATTCATTTGCTTCCTCAAATTCATGAATTGCAAGTGTTAGTCAACAAGTTGAAGGCGGTGAAAATTGAAATACTGGAAACCTTTCAAGTAGGGGCAATTATTGCAAAACTCCCCAGAACTTGGAAATGATACCGGGAGATAATCATGTATAGTTCCGAAGACTACTCTTTGGAACAATTGCAGAAATATTTGCGCATTGAAGAACAGTCGAGAGTGCGTGATAGGAGTGAAAACTCTTATGAAGGCACTTCCAAAGCAAATGCAGTATAGAAACCGCCAACAAAGTCCACAAAAGGAAGCCTTCAACGAATTTCAACAAGTTCAAGAAGAAGACAAAATGAGGTTGTTTTGTGTGTGACAAATTTGGTCATTGTGTGATGAGATCCCGCGTAGGGGAATCGCATGGAACTTGCGGAATTGATTTGAAAACGTCGGAAAAGCCCAAATTTGGGTTGTAGATGATAGGATCTCGACCCGCAAATTATTGAATCAAACAACCAAACAAAAACGAAGTTTAAATGACCTCTTGATTACAAAAATCAATGAACCTCGATTTGCAAACGTCACAAAAGGTGCCTAATCCTTTGATAAGTTCTAAGGGTTGAACGCCACAAATATAACAATATATTTGATAAGTTTAAAAAATTCATCAAGAACTATTGGAGAGAAAATTCTCAATTCATAATGTCAAATAACTTGATGTTTACGATAAAAATAAATCCTATTTATACTAACCCTAGAAAAATAATTAAAAATGGAATTTAAGAGTCCTAGAATATAAAACTACCAAAAATAAGTATTTTAGCCAAACTAAACAATCTCGCGAAAATGGAAAGAAATTTATTCTGCATTTGTTCCATGCGGTCGCATGGTTACCTCGAATTCTTCTTGCTGCCTTTCGGTTGGTGGGTGTGCGACCGCACACTCCATTCCACTATGCGGTCGCATAGTGGTGACTTCCAACCTCTTCATTCCTTTGGATTCCTTGGCTTGAACAAGTAAATGACCGGTTTTATAAACTCTTTTAAGTTTCGAATTTGTCTCTAGCCTCTCTCCAACACGCTTCGGATTTTTGATCATTTGTGGCGCATCCCGGATCATATCATCATCTCTCTATTCGAAAAGATTCGACCTCAAATCTGAACCCAAGTTGTAACCTTTATTTTCGATTATGGCAAGAACATGGAATGACCCATCACCTTTAGGATGCAGTTTGGACCTCTTTTGAATTATTTCCCGCTTCTTTCGCATGAACACACAATAACCATCACATAGATCAAATTGTGCTCGTCACAACGGCTTCCTTCTGCAAGTTTGAGATGCTCCAAGAACTAAGTAATCGTGCTTCCTCCATGTCTTACCCTGCCTAGGTGATTGTAGCAATGACACTACAAATGGACTCATATCTCTCATCATTTCACCTTAGTACTTCAATCCACTGCATATGAAGTCCTTCCATGGCAGCTTCTTTACCTCTTTAGGGATCACAAAATTGACTTCCAGTAATAAAGACATTTTCAAATTGGGGTAGGCAACAGATTTGCCTTCATGGACCAAGTCTCCAACATCCTGCAAAACAGAAATAGCAAAACTAGGAAGGGGATTGTTAATTCTCACTAAAGCCCTCTCAACTTCACTTTTATCTTCTTGCAAGCTCACCTCTAACTTTTCTTCACTCTCTCCCTCTTGTGACTCTTCTTTTCCTTTTGTCACTTCTCCACTTTCATTTTCACTTTCTATTTCTTTTCTCTCTTGTGGAGACTCATTTCTTTTAACCACCTCTCTAATATCATCTGTATTTTTCAAATCACCTTCCTCCATCTCAACTTTCTTATCTCTATGCTCCTCTCGCAATTCAACCCCGATGTTCTTTTTCGGTGTGGTCATCTCTCTCTCTTGCATTTTCCTTTCTACCTTACCTCTCACTTTCCATTGGTCTGTAAGTGATTGTTCTAATGTCAAGCTAACCAGGGTGATCTTTTCTCCATCCAGAAGAAACCTATACTTATTCATCCATTTATCATAAACAACCTTCATCTCTTTCCTCCAAGGTCTCCCAAACAAAATATGAAAAGATTTCAATGACTCTACATCACACCAAACCTCATTACTATATTTTTCAAGGGTAAAATTCACTCGAATCTGCTTAGTTACTTCTACCTTCCCACATTCCTTCAACCAAATCATCCTATAAGGTCTATGATGTTGTTGTAAAGGTAACCCCGTTTTTCAACCATCATGATACTAGCCAAGTTTGATATGTAATCCCTATCAATAGCCAGACTACATACCGTACTACCCACAAAATATCAAGATTGAAAAATATGTCCCCAATCACCATTCTTACTTAAATTTTTTTTACTCAAAAATAGAAAATTGAAAACTGCTGGAAATTCCCGGAATTAAATAATAATTTTTTTCAAAAAAAATTTTCGAATTTTTTTTACTCGGGAATTCGACTACAAGTCCAGCGAAACAAATGAAAACTGATTTGGACTATTAAATAGTCCGAAAAATAACTTTGACTCTTTTTTTGAATCTAAACTTAAAAACTATTTCTGACTCGAAGAATACGAAGAACACAAATGACAAAATACTCAAAAGAATAAAAAAGTTGGAACCTGAATCTGTAACTCAAGTTCTGATACTACTTGATGAGATCCCGGGTAGGGGAATCGCATGGAACTCGTGGAATTGATTTGAAAACGCCGAAAAATTCTAAATTCAGGTTGTAGATATTAGGATCTCGACTTGCAAATTATTGAACAAAACAAAAATGAAATTTGAATGACCTATTGATTACAAAAATCAACGAACTTCGATTTACGAACACCACGAAGGGAGTCTAATCCTTTGATAAGTTCTAAGGGTTGAGCGCCACAAATATAACAATATATTTGATAAGTTCGAAAAGTTCATCAAGAACCATTGGAGAGAAAATTCTCAATTCATAATGTTAAATAACTTGTTGTTTAAAATGAAAATAAATCCTATTTATATTAACCCTAGGAAAATAATTAAAAATGAAATTTGAAAGTCCTAGAATATAAAACTATCAAAAATAAGTGTTTTAGCCAAACTAAACAATCTCGCGAAAAAGGAAAGAAATTCATTCCGTATTTGTTCCATGCGGTCGCATGGTGTTGATCCACGTGATCGCATGGTTACCCTGAATTCTTCATGTTGCCTTTCGGTTGGTGGGTGTGCGACCGCACACTCCACTCCACTATGCGGTCGCATAGTGGTGACTTCCAGCCTCTTCATTCATTTGGATTCCTTGGCTCGAACAAGTAAATGACCGGCTTTATCAACTCTTTTAAGTCTCGAATTTGTCTCTAGCCTCTCCCCAACACATTTCGAATTCTTGATCATTTGTGGCGCATCCCAGATCATATCACTATGCAAAAGATTGTAGACACAAAAAAAAAACAATTTCGAGGGCAAAGTGAACTTCATCAAAGAAGATAAAATTGTGGCCACCATTAGTGAAATAAATGCAATCAAGGGAAAGGTTTCCAAATGGTGGTATGATACTTGTGCTACGGTACATATATTATATAATAAATCTTCTTTCAAGACATATCATGAAGTTGATGGAGATCAAGAGATTTAGATGGGTAACGAGGTTCGATCTAAAGTTATTAGAAAGGAAAATGTGGATATCATCTTCACTTTCAGCAAGATCGTTATTTTAACCAATGTACTACATGTTCCCAACATGACTAGGAACTTGTTTAGTGGAAATCTCTTAGGAAAATCGAGTATCAAATGTGTGTATGAATCCGGTAAACTTGTATTGTCTCTTAACGGAAAATTTGTTGGAAAATGCTATTCTAGTGAAGGAATAGTCAAGTTATGTACTATTGACAATTTGAATAATAATAATACAAACTTTGTTTATGCTTTTGATTTATTTTCATTATGGCATGCTGATTATGACATATTGAAAAAAATACTATGAAACATATGATGAAAATGATGTTTTTAAGTATAAAACATGTGTAGAAGCAAAAATGATTAAAAATCTTATTAACGTGTAAAAATGATCTCTAAAATCTTAGAATTAATTCATACGGATATTTGTGAATTAAATGACATGTTAACTAGATGTGGAAATATGTATTTGTTTACCTTTATTGATAATTGCACTAGATATACTTATATTTACTTAATGAAACATAAAAGTGAGACTTTTGATATGTTTAAGGTGTATAAAAATGAGGTTGAAGATCATCTAAGTAAGAAAATAAAGACTTTAAGGAGTGATAGAGGTGATGAGTACTTTTCTAGTGATTTTAACCTATTTTGTGAACAACATGGTATAATTCATCAATATTCTACACCTAGAACACCGGAACAAAACGGTTTGACTGAAAGAAAAATTAGAACTTTAGTTGAAATGATAAATGTCATGTTTACATATACTAAGTTGTCATTTAACTTGTGGGGTGAAGTATTGTCGAGTGCATGTAGGATACTAAATAGAATTCTTTCTAAACAAACTAAGATTTCTCCTTATGAATCATGGAAAGGAAGAAAACCTAACATTGAATACTTCAAAGTGCGGGGGTGTCTTACTTATTGTAAGAACACGAACCCTAATAGGATCAAGTTGGGTCCAAAAGGCATTAAGTGTGTCTTTGTTGGATATGCTAGCAATAGCAAATCATATAGATTATTAAACTTGGAGACCAATGTGAATATTGAATCAAGTGATATAGAGTTTTTTTAGGATTCGCTATCTTCGGATAATGAATTGAAGGAAAATCTTTTAGATATCTCTAACTCGAGTGGAACACAAGATGAAATATCTACTAAAGATGTTGATGAGTAGAGTGAGCTACGAAAAAGTAAAAGAACTCGAATTGAGAAGTCTTTGAGACCGGATGAAATTGATTCTCAACTCATTTCTTTTTACTTAGTAGAGGGAAATGAGAAGTTATGGCTTCTCGTGATAGCATATTCTGGAAAGATGCAATCAAGGATGAAATTGATTCAATAATGTCAAATAATACTTGAAAACTTGTCGATTTACCACCCGAATCCAAACCTATTGGATGTAAATTGGTGTTTAGGAGAAAAATACAATGTTGATGGCTCTCTAAACACCTTTAAGGCTAGATTAGTTGTCAAAAGATATCGACAAATAGAAGGAATAAACTATTTTGATACATATGCACCTGTAGCTAGAATAACATCGATTAGGATATTATTTGCACTAGTTTCGATACATGACTTGCATGTTCACCAAATGGATGTCAAGACGGTATTCATGAATGAGGATCTTGATGAAGAGATTTATATGGAGCAACCTGAAGGTTTTGCTCTACCCGAAAACGAACATAAAGTGTGCAAGTTAGTAAAATCGTTATACTGTTTAAAACAGGCACCTAAAAAGTAGCATGAGAAATTTGACTTAACCATAATTTCATTTGGTTTTAAACATAATAGCGTAGATAAATGTTTATATTAAAAAATGTTTTATATGTTTATGTGTTGATGACAAGATGATTATGAGTAATCACATGGATGGAATAAAAGAAACAAAGAGGTTTCTATCTTCTACATTCAATATGAATGATCTTGGACAAGTGGATACCATTTTGGGTATCAAAGTCACAAAGACTAGTGGGGGTTACCATCTAAGTCAATCACATTATATTGAAAATGTGATAAACAAATTCAAACACTTGAACGTAAAGGAAATGAGTACCCTAATTGATCCAGGTTCAAAACTTATAAAGAATTATGGAAGGGCAATTGTTCAATTGGAATATGCAAGTGTCATTGGGAGTCTTATGTATGCAATTTAATGCACAAGACCAGACATAACATTCACAATTAGTAAACTTAGTAGGTTTACTAGTAATCCGGACAATGACAATTGGAAGGTTCTTGGGTATTTAAAGAAAATCAAGAGCTTGGATCTACAATATATTAAATTCTCGTTTGTATTGGAAGAATTTACCGATACTAGTTGGATATCTAGCACGGGTGAAAGTAAATTCACTTTTGGTTGGATGTTCACTCTTGGAGGAGGGGTTGTTTCTTGAAAATCAAAGAAACAGACATGTATAAACACATTCGGTCATGAAATCCGAATTTGTAGCATTATCGGATACCGGGAAAGAAGCTAAGTGGCTTAAAGATCTCTTTTATGAGATACCTTTGAGATCGAAGAATAATCTTCAATATCTATCATATGTGATAGTCAAGCCACGTTAGCAGAAACATACAACGAGATATACAACAGAAAGTCTAGACATATGAGTCTTAGACATGACTACATAAGGAAATTAATCAAAGATGGAATAGTTTCCCTAAATTATGTTAAGTCTATTGAGAATCTAGCGAATCTTTTAACTAAACCTCTAAATCGAGATTTAGTAACATCTACATCGAGTAGGATGGGGTTGAAACTCTTAAAATAAAAAGGTCCACCAATGATAGCAACTCTACCTATCATTACTCAAAAAGGTAATACACGAGTTCAAAGGGTAACAAAAAGTCATTTGATATGTGGATAGTTTCAGTATTATTTAAATCCGCAATAACCCTATCATAGTCAAATAATACTGGTTGTTACTGAAATGAGGGTTGAGCTTCAAGCTCTTAATGAAGTTCAATGCTAAAGTACAAGTATCTCTAAAAGTAACAAAGATGTTGGAAGAACTTCACCTAGACGAATTTCGAAGTGGTGTCGCCTCAATTGAGAGTTAAAGTTTCTCTCTTAAAAGTTTGTTGAAAAGGATGAGTGCAAAGCCATAAAAGTTCTAAGCGAGTTTGAGGAATTTGAGAACACGTGATACTTTTGTGTGTGTGTGTGTGTGTTCTTACCGGTATTGTCACATGAAATAACTGGTTCAAAACTTCGCGCTACCTTTGATTCCGACTTTACTTTGTTAGAATTACACTCTGGTTATATTCAAATCGAAAGATATCTAATCCGTATGCATGGGTATCGTATATCTTTGAATATGAGACTTTATTGAAATTTTGAACAAATGGGAGATTGTTGAGAATTGTTCAAACAATCAATAAATAAAAGAGGAAAAGTTGTGGAATGGAAAGGAGAGGCCAAAACTGTCGCATAGGCAAAAATGTCTTGCGGTCGCATAGGCATTAACAGTCCTTGTTTGAGTATAACTATGCGACCGCATAGTTTTATATTATGCGGTCGCATAGAAGAAAAAAATGATCGTTGGTAGGGCAGTTTATTATCCTCTTTGACCGTTTGTGTTCAAATTTGGTGACCTTTCAACATGGTTTTGGCACCATTTTGTGAGGTCCTTTTGTGACCTATATATAGGTGATCTTGGTCAAGACAAATAACATGAATTTTACATTATTGAAAGATCATTGATTCCACAAATACAAGAAATAAACTTCATTCTTCTTTATATTCAAATTCCTTCATTGTATTCTTAAGTTTTGGGTAGAAATACTTTGTGTTTCAGTATTTCTGCAACAAGGCTTGATAAATTCTTCGAACCATTTGTCGGTAAACCCTTTAGCATCTCAAATTAATCAGAGATGGGGCAAATATTGTTTGAGAACAGCGATCACGCGTTTGGGCATTCCTTTGAAGTTTTTGTTCCAGATTTTGTTGTTGTTTTTTCTCTCCTTCTCCAAGTGCAAGTTTTCCAACATCTCCTCCAATATTTCCTCGTCGACTTCCATGTGAAAAATGGATAGACCTCATATTCTTCACCTAGATCAGCCCCCAAATTGGAATAAGTACTATATACATGTTGAATTTTGTCTAAAAAACAAATCCAAAACTATCACCTACACTAGATCCCGTCGGTATTGCGCTGCCCTCGCTTGGCAGCTGCTTCTCTAGCCACCATGCTCCTGGAGCCTGGAGGTATTCCATATAGATCATTGTCAAACCTTTTGACTAGACATGTAAGGGTTGTGAACCCGAGTTCTTGTTGGGCCATCAGAGTGGCATTTTTGTTGCATTAACACGTGCTCTGCTATGGCAATTGTGTTATCTCTTCTTGCCGTTGAATTTCTTCAACAAGAGCTTCATAAGAAATGTTGGAGTATGACCCAAATTCCTATTGAGATAAGAATTGAGTAGGTTAATTGATAAAAGGAAGAAGAATCTTCTTGATTTGGGTGTTCGGTTAAAAAAGGGATCAAAGTACATCAATGATTAAAAGTTTGATTGGTAAAAGGAGTTTGGATAAATGAAGACTCGATTTTGCAATGTTGGACAGCAAACTAGCGCCCAAATGCTTGGTTCGGGGCGCCTAAGTGCCCATAAAGGAAAAATTAGTGAAATTTGGCCCTAGAAGCAGTGCCCCAACACTATAGTCGTAGTGCTTGAGTGTAGCGATCGTTGCTCGAGCAGCAATGTTGTTCGAGTGGGAATCCTTTTTCGATTTTAGTTCTTTTCTTGAGTTGTATCTCATCCAAAACACTCATAATGAGTTCCTATATGTACTCCACATGATGTATAACCTTGATAACCATGTGAGTAACATATTGTATAGTTTTTAGAGAACATCAAGTGGGAGGATCTAGTTTAGAGAGAGAGAGATGCTTGTATGTTTTGAGATAGGTTGAAAGTCTTGGGAGATTCTTTTATACTTCTTTACTATTGATAATAGTGAATTCTTCGCATCTACCTGTGGATTTCCCGGATTTGGATTTCGTTAAATCTTGTATTCTTGTGTGATTCTTTTCATGTTATCATATTTTCTTGACTTTAATATTCATAACAGGTGGCATAAGTTGTGTCACCGGGTTATTGCAAATCGACTTGTTCTATAACAAGAAAGCAACTATGGTATTGAAGGCATCATCAAGAGCGTGATGTTGACTATGATACCAATAGATGCAGAGTGAGCACAAAAGAAGGAGAATAACACCTTAATCTAGTTTTGTTGATTTCATAGAATGTTTAGAAAGATCGAAGATTGGAAGAATTCCAATATTTTATGAAATTATATCAAAACAACCATATAACAACTAACCCTTGTTCTAGCTTTAAATGATAAATAAGAAACTTAATTTTTTAAACAAACACAAACTCTAGTGAAATTAATCTATAAAAATAAAACTCCTAATAAAGTAAAAGTACTATATAACAAATGAATAAATTATGTGATTTCTGACGATAAAAAATCACAAATTTTACTACTTAAACATTAGATTTTTTTTTTTTAAAAAAAATTTAAAACTTTTTTGAGTGATTTTTTTAGTTATAAATGATTTTTCTACTTATTAGTAATTTTTATAACTAATAATGGAAATTTGACCATAAGTAATTTTTTAACTTGTACGCAATTATTTTACTTGTATATTGTTTTTTTGAAGCATATAATTAATTCTTTAATTATAAGTGAATTTGTTACTTATATAATTTTTTGGATATAATTCCTTCACTTAAAATCATTATTTTTATTTATAGGTGAATTTATTTTATTTACAAGTGTTTTTTATTATAAGTAATTTTTAAAGTTATAGATATTATTTTACTTATAAGTAAATTTTTTAATTCTTATTTACTTGTAAGTAAATATACATATTCATTTCAAATAGATTTTTCTTAATTCACAAAATGGTGAATAAATAATACGCATTAGGTCTCCTTTTTTTTTTTTTTTTTTTTTTGATAACAAAGCAAATTTCATTCAAAACTTGAAAAGAATTACATCAATGCATCATGCTTAATAATGTGTGAGACACAATCCGGAGGATCATTCCACCACACTACCAAACTCTGAGTAATGATTTGAAAATAAATAAATAATTGATACTAATCTTTATCATGTCTAATAACTAATAAGGCACCCAAACGTGTAAATTGGGAACTTCCTTGTAGTACTCAAACAATTCCCATTTTTCTTTATCATAAAATTTTAATGAATTTGATTATTAACTTATTTTAAAAATATAAAAGGATCGCTCGAAAACACATAAGATTTTCCATCCACCCCACCCCCTACAAAGGTTTTGTTAGATGCTTTTAGTTGCCTCTGCGAAAATAAAAATTCAAGAAAAATATAATTTTTCCTAGGCACTTTATTATATTTTTGTTTAAAGAGTTAAATATCACAAAATAAATTTTTCATGTTCCCTTTCTTCAAGCCTATCTTGGAGCTGTCATTGAAATATATAATTGTATTACTTTCCCCTTCCCATTTATATTAGCTGATTTTCCTTATATTCTTGTCCCAATTTTATAGTCCCATTTTTTTATTGAGAATGTTTTGTTTTGTTTTGTTCATTTACTAATATATTCTTATTTAATTTCACTAGTTATAGCCAAATTTTCCACATAATCTTGAAATTGTACAAATATAAATAAGGTTGATTATAAAAGTTTTTTGCAAAATTTGCTTTTTCAATAACATTAAATAAATTTTTTTAATCCGTGTAAAAAAAATAAAATCAGTATAAATAAATGGGACGAAGAGAGTACAAAGCAAAAAATCTGCACATGTTCATTTACAAGTTTAAATATGTTAAGAGCGCTTTAGATACAATATTTTAGGTTATATCTACATTCTCATAATTTTACCTTCCTGCAATCTTTTTATTTAAACCACTATGAGTTTATCTTCTCATCTAATCATGCAAATAAAAGCGCAAAACTTGTGGATTGATCGTGTCGAATGATCAAATGTTGTTTTTAATGAAACCCGACATTAGTAAATGTATCACTGGTATAGAAAGTAGAGCGAGATTGTGATGGATTTGCCATTCGTCGAGTCTTGCCTCTTATTGAGGCATTGAAAGTAGACGCAAGATTATGAGTAATGTTATTTATAGTTGCTCACTATCATAGTCGTTATATGTGACATACATGTGATAGTTTTTTATTGTCTCATGTATCAAACCATTAATCAACAAATGTATGTCACATATGACGATTAAAGTAATGAGCAACTACAAATAACATTATTTCAAGAGTATTCCACTGGCTAAGATATGATTTTCTACTTGTCTACTCCAATACTTCTGCCCCTAGAGCCAAGTTATGCACCCCATTCGTCTTAAAATTTCAGAGTTGTAATCAAAGATTGAAAGGTTAACTCGCAAACAATTTTGGTCTTATTGGAACAAGAATTGTTCGTGATCCGGTGGTAGTAATCTTAATGAGTAGTTGCTTCAATTTCTTCCAAGTTCGGGCTAGGGCCTTGCCAAGTCTTTGTCGATCCAATTGTAATTTTTCCACCATTCTGCAGCACCTCCTTTTAATCGAAAAAAAACAACTTTACCATCTTTTTTTTTCTAGAACTTGCATCATATCACGAAAACAATTGTCTGCTTCGAACTCTCAATCTTCAATATGCAAGTTATCATTAAATGTAGAAATATTAGCTTCCAAAAGGTATTCTTCAACACGTGTCACTCCTTAATTTTTTGGATTCACCCTTATCATCAGATTAAAAAATTTCGGGTTCAATTAGTTGATGATGGTGAACACGATTAGGCCTCTAGCTATCAGTCTACAGGAATACCAAAGGAATTCCAATTTGATTCGTGTGATCGGTTTCTATTCTTTCATCGATTAAATTCAGTCAAGTGAGTTGATCTCATAGCTCATTTAGTAGTCAAATTGCGTTAATAGCAATCCATACAGCTTCTGCAACGCGCGCGATTATATTGGAAGAGTGCCATCTACTCCATTATTTGCCATCAAGCCAACCGAATCCTCAGTCTGATGCCACCTAATGCTACAAGAAATAATAAATAGGGAAGAACACATCTAACCTAGATAAATATAAATCAGAATGCTTCAATAGTACAATTCAAACTCCCACTTATATTATAACTTCAACTAATAAAATGAATTCCCAACAAGTTCCAATAATGGGAAAGACAAATGACAGAAAATTAAATGGTTTATTATAAAATAAGTTCTCAACAAGTTCCTAGTTTATGACATGATCCTACATCAAGTTGGAGTTGGAGCTCGAGCTTGTACTTGGAGTTGGAGTTGGAGCTTGAGCTGGACTTGGAGTTGTACTCGAGTAGGAGCTGGAACTTGTTGAAGAGCCTGGTACCATGATAACAACAACTAAGCATTTGCCATGAATTGGTCCATTAATTTTAAACCTCTATCAAAGAGTTCTCCAAGTATTGGACAACAAAGTATGCGCGGTTATTATATTTACTAAATTTTCTTAAACATAATTTGCAAATATATGAAATGTATATTTCTTGTATGAGAATCTATGTTTCTTACACTATTTCTTCACGATAACTGTCTTGTGAACTAGTTATTTACGTCCAGAATTACATGTATCCTATTATATATATCCATTGATGAAAAGCAAGTACCTTTACCAACCTTCTTTCAAGGAAGATAAAGGAAAGTAGATACAATAGAAAATATAGCATCTAATTAAAGCTCATCGTTCAAAAATATTAGAAATTAATAACCAAACAAATGTAAAATTATAGCTTTATATTACAACCATATATTTCAATGGAAGGTACCTTCTGTTCGTGGTAATTCACTTACTGTCAATCAAGTAATTGTATTTCATTATTTTTCGATCCGGTAATTATAGTTTGATTTAATGTCCATTGAATAACTCTACATTAATTTTATTTAAATCGCTTTGATTTGATTTCAATTAAGGTAACTTCATCCAATTCCATCATTGATAATGTCACAGTCAATAAATGATGATAATCACACGTAACTATTAGTTGTAATGTAAAATAAGTAAAACTTTAGCGATACATATGATGATTATCATTATTGACTATCATGTCATCGATTTCAATTCGCCTAAGTGACAAAACTATAGAGAGTTAGCTGATTGAATTCAAATTAATACCCAATTGAATAATTAAAGTACAATTACCTAATTGACACTAAGTAAAAGTATAATTACCACGAATGAAATTTACTCTTTCAATGGAAGCTCGAGGATATGAACCGTATAAAGGAAAGAGGAAAAGCCTTTTGTGATTTTTAATTCTTTGAAATACAAATATAACAAAGTGCCTAGAAAAGATTTTTTTTTTTTTTTTTTTTTGCAGGGACAGTAAAAGAATCTCAATATAACCTTTACAAGGGTGGTGGTGGAGGCAAAACCTAATGTTTTTCCTAATGATCCTTTTATGACTCTTAAAACAAGTTAAGAATCATAATTTCTTATTGAAAGGATTGCACAATGATGCAAACAACCCCAACTGAGTTGGTTTAATGTGTTGAATTGGTTGTTATTCTGTTGGTTTTGTTAAAAGAGAAAAAAACGTATTCCACTTTGCTCAAAAACGTTTTTTAGCCTTAAGGATGGATACTTGAGATGATGCCACATGTCAACCCCACGTCCGTTGGATGGCTAACTGTTTGGTGTCTCTTATATATATTCATCTAGGGTTACCGTGGAAGTCACTTTTACACTCGACTCTCTCTCTGGCTGTGTATTCTTCTTCGTACTCTTTCTCTCTCTGTAAAATCAAAAATCCTATTTGATTTTCTTTTACTCTTTGTAAATCTTGTGTGATTTCTACTAGAGCAAAGTGGTGAGTTCTTGTGTGGACTTCGATTTCTGAGAGAAAGCTTAGATTAGGTGATCTTGTGTGGTTACGATCTGAGTGTGCTAGATCTACCCATTTTCAGCCTTGGTATGGTGTTTATATACCAACTGTGGTCTTCTCCGGCAAAGAAAATGCTTCGGCCGGTGGCGATACTTGCATAGGGAAGTTTCAGTTCTTCTAGTCTACTGTTCTTAACCTTACAGTATCTCAAATCTATATTTACTGTATTTCGAATCTATGCTTATTGTATTTGAGATTCGATTCGCATTGTATAATATTTGTTGTTACTTTACACTAATCAATTGAACCTATCCTTTACAGTGGTATCAGAGCTTCTAACAGAGGTTCTTGACTCTATTGTGTAGATCTGAAAACTATTACACCTACATGCGTTACTCTTTGTTATTTCTCGAAACCCTAATAAGGGGATCTGGTGAGATCTTTCAGTTTTACAGTTTAATAAGTGTTGTTATGTGATTATACTACTGATTGTTGCTGCGATTGTATTTATAACCCTAGATTTAGAACAATCTTGGTAATTCCTTTGTCTAGAAACCATCAGAGTTGTCTGGAATCTGAGGGTTACCTTGATCTGTATTTTGGATCTTGAAATACTACATGTTGTGACTTTGCTATTGTATAATTCGCTCTTATTGTGATCTGTACATAAACTGTGTTGTATGAATCATTCTGCAAATTGTTTTACTGTGTATAATTTCGTGAAATAATTGAAGTATATTACAAACTGTATTAATTGAATAGATTGTATCTCTTATGTGGTGATACTTGATTAATATTAAACTGTAATATCTTGTGTCATAACTTTCTGATTTGCATAAACTGTTACTGCATTCAATTCTTAAAATCATGAAATCTTCAAAATTTGATTTGGATGTTTTTAATGGCAAAGGAGACTTTAGTCTCTGGCGTCAGAAAATGAGAGCAATTTTATTACAACAAAAATGTGCTAAAGCTATTGATGAGACATGACCTGAGGGTTTAGAAGAAACTAAGAAAGTTGAACTTGATGAAACTGCTTGGAGTTCTATATTTATGCATTTGTCTGACAATGTGCTAAGAGAGGTTGGTGAAACTAAGACTGCTGCTGAATTATGGAAAAAATTAGAAGATACATACCTGAATAAATCTATGCCTAATAAAGTGTATCTCTTAAAACAATTTTTTGGTTTTAAACTTGATCCTTCACTTGATCTTGAAGCTAATATTGATAGATTCAATAGATTATCCCAAGACCTTGGCAACTGTGATGAGAAACTCTCAAAAGATCAGTTGGCTGTAGTTTTATTAAACTCAATTGGAGATAAGTACAAAGATGTTAAAAGTGCTATTGAGTATGGTAGGGATACTTTAACAATTGATGTCATCAGTAATGCCTTAAGAAATAAAGAGTTGAGCTAAAATCTGAAAAGAAAGATTCTACTCTTGGTGAAAGCTTAAGGGTTAAATCAAGACCTAATCCAAAGAATGTGAACTTTAACAAGAAACCTAGATACAAAAAGAAGGGAAATTTTAAGGATAAAATGAAAATGAAGACAAATGGTAAAAAAATGTTTCTATTGTCTTGAAGAGGGTCATTTTATAAAAGATTGTCCCAAAAGACTTTATGACTAGAAAAATAAGTCTAAAGATGGTGGTGCAGCTTTGGCCTATAATGATGAGGCCAATGTTGATGAAGTGTATGTGGCTGCAACCAGCCCTCCTAGTCAAGAATGGATTCTTGACTCGGGCTGCACCTACCATATGTGTCCAAATAAATCATGGTTCACTGAGTTTGAAAATGTAACTGGTGGTAAGATTTTAATGGGTAATCACATGATATGTCAAGTAAATGGAATGAGAACTATCACTTTAAAGGTTAAAGGAAACAATGAACTAGTTCTAAAAAGGACTAGATATGTTCCTGAATTGAAAAGAAATCTTATCTCCTTAGGAGTGTTAGATGACCTTAACTTTGACATTGTGATTAATAAGGGATACATCAAAATCTTAAGGGACTCACAAGTGATTGTTGAAACTCCCAAGAGACATGGCCTATACATTTTACAAACTCAAAATTTTTATGATTCCACTTCAGCAGCAATCTCTATCCAAAATGACAAGTCACAGATATGGCATAAGAGATTAGGCCATATTAGTGACAAAGGTCTTCAGATTTTAAAACAAAGGGGTGCCTTTGGAAAAGATACCATAGAGAAACTCAGTTTTTGTGATTATTACATTCTTGGAAAACATAACAAATTACCTTTCTTGCCCGAAATGCATAAATCTGTGTCTATACTTGAATATTTGCATTCTGATCTTTGGGACCAGCTTCTATCACAACTTATTCTGGTTTTAGATATTTTCTGTCTATTATTGATGATTTTTTTAGAAGAAATTGGATTTTTCTTTTAAAATCAAAATCAGACACTTTTAATGCTTTCAAGGAGTGGAAAATTTTAATTGAAAACCAAACTGATAAAAAGATTAAAGTCTTAAGAACAGATAATGGTTTAGAATTCTGCAATTTTTAATTTGATGAGTTGTGCAAATTTTCTGGTATTTTAAGACACAGAACTGTAACACACACTCCACAACAAAATGGCTTGGCTGAAAGAATGAATAGAACTATTCTTGAAAAAGTGAGATGTATGCTTTTAAGTTCTGGCTTTCCTAAGATTTTTTGGGGTGAAATTGTAAAAACTGCGAGTTATCTTATTAATAGATGTCCTTCAAGTGCTATACACTTTAAAACTCTTGTTGAAATGTAGAGCGGTAAACCTCCTGACCTTAGTAACTTGAGGATTTATGGATGTGCAGCCTTTGCACATCAATCTGAAGGAAAATTAGAACCTAGGGCCCTTAAGTGTGTTTTTGTGGGCTATGGTGAGGGGGTTAAAGGGTACAGACTTTGGGTAAGTGAAATTAGAGGCTATAAAATCATAATTAGTAGAAATGTGGTATTTAATGAAGATGATCTACCCTGCCTTAAAGCTAAGATCCAAACTGAGAACACAAATCAGACTGAAAATGGGAAACAATGGGGTTGAAATTGAGGTGGAGCAGTCTGATGATGAAACTCATCAGAATAACCCACAACCTGATGAGAGAGATGAGGGAACACCTTATAATGGTGCTCCTATTAATGAACCTGATGCTGTTTTAGAAACAGATAAGATTCTTGATAACTATCAACTTGCTAGAGATAGGCAAAAAAGACTAATCAGACCTCCTGTTAGGTTTGATGAAGATGTTTCTTTACTGTCCTATCAAAGCATGATTGAAGAGGAACCTGAGTCTTATGAGGATGCTTTGAGTAGCAAAGACTCTAAAAACTGGCTTGCTGCCATGCAAGATGAAATGCAATCTCTAAACAAAAATAAAACCTAGATTTTAGTAAAAAGGCCTGAGGGTAAGAGGGTTGTTGACTGTAAATGAATTTTCAAAATTAAAAGAGGTGAACAAAGTGAGAATGACATTAGATATAAAGCTAGGTTAGTAGCAAAGGGCTTTACTCAAAAAGAAGGAGTTGATTTCAATGAAATTTTTTCACCTGTTGTAAAATTTACAACAGTAAGAGTCATTCTTGCTTTGGCCACTCAGTTTAATTGGGAATTAGACCAATTGGATGTCAAAATAGCTTTTTTAAATGGGGATTTAGAAGAAACCATCTACATGAAACAACCTAAAGGTTTTGAAATGAAACAGAAATCTGACTTAGTTTGCCTTCTTAAAAAAATCCCTATATGACTTAAAATAAGCTCCAAGGCAATGGTATAAAAAATTTGACAATTTTGTACTTGGACTTAGGTTTAAGAGAAGCAACTTCGATACCTGTCTTTATTGTAAAGGAAATGGTGGAGAAATTTCACTCTATCTACTCCTTTATGTGGATGACATGCTATTAGCAAGTCATGACATAAAAGAGATAGAAGAAATAAAGAATAAGCTAAAATCTGAATTTGAAATGAAGGACTTAAGGTCCTGTTAGAAAGATTTTAGGTATTGAAGTTAAAAGAAATAGGAGAGAAGGCACACTAAGTCTTAGCCAAAAATCCTATATGCTGAAATTACTGGATAAATTCTTTATGAGTGATTCCAAAAGTGTGAGTCTACCTTTGGCTAATCATTTTAAACTCTCAACTGAACAATGTCCTAAAACTAAAGAAGAATTTGAAAGAATGACAAAGGTGCCTTATTTAAATGCAATTGGGTCTGTCATGTATCTTATGGTTTGCTCTAGACCTGATTTAGCATATTCTATAAGTGTATTAAGTATATATATGTCAAATCCTGGTGAGATACTTTGGGAAGCCATGAAATGGCTTCTTAGATACATTAAGGGTACTTCAGACTTAGGAATTCAGTTTAGAAAACATTCAGAAGGTGTTGTTCTGAGAGGGTATACTGATTCAGACTATGCTGGTGATAGGGACAATAGGAAATCCACCTCTGCCTATGTGTACACCTTGTGTAATTCATGTATAAGTTGGAAAACCCAGCTTTAAAAGATTGTTGCATTGTCTTCTACTGAGGCAGAATACATCGCTGCCACAGATGCCATTAAGAAAAGAATATGGTTGAAAGGGCTGTTAAATGAATTTGGTTTTACTAAGGAAGTTATACTTTATTCAGATAGTCAATCTGCAATTCATTTAATTAGAAATCCTGTATTTCATAATCGATCTAAACATGTTGATGTTAGATTTCATTTTATAAGGGATATAATTTCACATGGTGTTGTGAAATTGGAAAAGATTTCTACTAATTATAACCCAGCTGATGCAAGTACAAAGGTGCTGCCATTAAACAAGTTCTTGGACTGCCTGAACCTGTTGAATATTACTGCATGCTGACATGAGGATCTGGTAAGGAGTGCTTATGATGTTTTTAAAAACGGGGAGTAACCACAGTAGTTGTATGTGATCATTGTACCAAGGTGGAGAATGAAAGGATTGCACAATGATGCAAACAACCCCAACTGAGTTGGTTTAATGTGTTGAATTGGTTGTTATTCTGTTGGTTTTGTTAAAAGAGAAAAAACGTATTTCACTTTGCTCAAACACGTTTTTTAGCCTTAAGGATGGATACTTGAGATGATGCCACATGTCAACCCCACGTCCGTTGGAAGACTGACTGTTTGGTGTCTCTTATATATATTCATCTAGGGTTACCGTGGAAGTCACTTTTACACTCGACTCTCTCTCTCTGGCTGTGTATTCTTCTTCGTACTCTTTCTCTCTCTGTAAAATCAAAAACCCTATTTGATTTCCTTTTACTCTTTGTAAATATTGTGTGATTTCTACTAGAGCAAAGTGGTGAGTTCTTGTGTGGACTTCGATTTCTGAGAGAAAGCTTAGATTAGGTGATCTTGTGTGGTTACGATCTGAGTGCGCTAGATCTACCCATTTTCAGCCTTGGTATGGTGTTTATATACCAACTGTGGTCTTCTCCAGCAAAGGAAATGTTTCGACCGGTGGCGATACTTGCATAGGGAAGTTTCAGTTCTTCTAGTCTACTGTTCTTAACCTTACAATATCTCGAATCTATATTTACTGTATTTCGAATCTATGCTTATTGTATTTGAGATTCGATTCGCATTGTATAATATTTGTTGTTACTTTACACTAATCAATTGAACCTATCCTTTACACTTATGATTTTACAATAGATAAAAGTTGGAATATATAGGAAAGTTCTTAATTCAAACACATGTTACTCCGAGTGATCTTGTGTTTGTGTACCATAAAAATGAATGCCTTGCACATTTCCAAAGATATCAAACCAGAATATAGACAAACCAGTATGAGATAGTTCTATTTTCGGTTCTTGAGGTTCTGGAGTTCCATTACTTGGGTTTATAATTTTATATTTCTTGGAGCTTGTACCAGCTCCATCAACCTGCAAAACAAGAACCTTCTCTTTTAATCATTTAATTTCTATGAAATTAGATTGTAAAATATTGAGACGTACTCTATTCACCTCCAGCTGAGGCTTCTTTGAAATCTGTTGCTGGATTTGGCTGTAAGAATGATTATATATTGAAAAAAAGATTAGTTATACATTACTAAACAAAATTGATAAGCTTCCATATGAAAAAACCTAGACAAGAAAGAAAATATTAACTTGGATCATGCAATTTCATATAAACAATTTCAAAGAATCGTTTTCCTTTGAGAAACCTTTACAATAAATGAGACCATCATTTTATTGATACCTTTTTGCGCCCACTTCAAAAGTCTGAGTCAAATGACTTGCATGGGCATGGACTTGGAGTGTAAAATAGTTGGAATTTAAATTATCTTTGAGATAATGAACTTGAGTGAGTGTTGTTGAGGGAATAAACATGAAAACACAAACCAATTTATAAAAGTTTGGACTAATCTCTTAATAAGATTGACATTTTAAGATGAAGCCTCAAACCTTAATATGGTATCAAAACACATTAAGTTCAAACAAGAAATTCAATTTGATTAAGACTCAAAAATTGAGCGCACGAATTTCAAGATTAATTTACTCAAACGAGCCACCATCTTGCGATGACATGTTAAGGGAATAAAAATGAAAACATAGATTAATTTATAAGGATTTAGATTACTATCCTTAATAAGGTTGATATTTTAAGATGTAATTTCAAGTCTTAATAAGTGTTACCTGAAATTACTTGAAGATGGTAGCATTTGAGCTAATTGAGCAATATTAGGAAGTTGTGAATTGGACATCGCGCTCATGGCAGGAAACCTCGGAAGCTCTTGCTCGCCCACTGTTCCAAATATAAAATTTGGCATTAGTTGTCCATGGTTCATATTGAAGCCTTGACTAATAAGAAAATGTCCAAACTCATCCTGGTTCATTCCGGGACTAGCCCTTTTCAGCAAAGCATTCTGGTTCATTTCAGGACTAATCCCGTGCAGCAAATTTATCATATCTGGCCTTGGAGTTGTCCAGCTTGGACCAACATCTTGAAGAATATTAGGATCCGACCTTTGTATTTCGGGACAGATGTTTAGCATATGTCTGAAATCTGGCCTTAACAGTGTAGGATTGACATTTCTTGTTGTCTCCTGACAATTAATCGACACAAACCCTGAAATGCACATTCTGCTGAACAAAAATGTGATATGACTAAAACGAAAATGCATATAACACCTTAGATGACGACGCTTCTAGAGTCTCATGATGCCTTGGAGCTTCAACTCTATTGCAATACATATTCCAAAATAACGACCACCAATCTGTTAAAAACCCTTCCAGAGGATTGATTTCTGGGAAAACAACAAGATAAAACCATTTAAAATTAACTATAAAATATGATTTGAAATCACAATAGAGCTACTTTCTTCATGCTTTGACAAAATAAACTAATGAACTAGTCGTGCATATGAAAATAGAGATAACTTCTTCTATTAATAATGATAAATAACATAGTTTTTAAAGCAATTTCGTAATTTATAATTAGTGCATCTTCGGCTAGATACACCTACAATTATTTGACATTTAATGCCAAATTTAGAGACGTGTGGAAATTTGGAATAGCACTTATGTAAAATCAAGAAATTATTTCATGCACGAAAAAAGACATCAATAGTTCTGAATTGATGAGAATTTTGACATAATTTTCGTAGTTTGAAATTGTTTTTTAATTTTTTTTTTTTTTTTTTTCACTTTATTGGCATAGATTTAGTGGCTCGAATTTATTTCATCCACAATAAAATAATTTACAAAAGCCCACACATCAATCGAATAACCTTACAGAAAAATTTACTTAAATCAAGATGCAAAAGAATTATTTTCGAGAGAAAAAAGAGAGGAAAAAGTTGAATTAAATTACAGAATGTAGAAAAGATAGCAAGGATAATTTATATACCAACATCATTGAGAATAACTCCAGCCTCTATAGCGAAATTCTCAGCACTTGTGTGCATGTTGTTTCTTGCCATGTAATCATGAATAAACAAGTCAAGCCTGCAAATCCCAAATTAAAAAAGCACTGTTGGAAAAAATACAGCAATGTAGAAAGAAACGAAGAAGAAGATGAATATATATACGAAGAAATCTTGAACACGAAAAATAAATCGTTGTCCTCAAACGATATTTGTCTCCTCTCTCAATGCTTTTAAAGATTAAAATGGCAAATAGTTTGCAAGATTTATAGTTTGCAGGATTTATAAGCCTTAATGAAGAATATCAAAAGCAAAAATGATTCTTATAAATGAACAAGTAAAAAAAAGGAAATAAGATTATGTAAAAAAACTATATTTCTTCAATAATTGGATGAACTATGGAACAATTTTTCATTTGTTTTGGGATGAACACTATCATGCATGTATTTATAGTTTTTAATCATCCCTAAACGAATTGGTTCCAACTCAAAAGAAGATGTGCAACGATTCACCAAGAAAATCACTAGAAAAATTTGAAAAAAACCTAGCCAACGGCTATTTTTTATAACCATGCGACCGCATTGGCTATAGCCATGCGGTCACATTGTTAGAGCGTTGGTCGTCACCATTGGCTCTGAATGACCAAAGGCTTATACGGTCGCATAAGCCATTCTTATGGCCTTTTTTTAAAAAAAATTTCCTCTTAATTTCTTTTAATTCATCCACACTTGATTTTGAACAATAAGATTACAACAAGCACAAAAAAGAATGAGATCAGAAATTAATGTGTCTCAAGAAGATGCAAGCAAAAACAAACTCCCAAAAACTTCAAGATTTTCTTTCAGCAAAACGAAACAAATCCTCAAAAAATTCAAGAACTTTCTCAAGAAATAAAAAAAAAAAAAAAATCAAAAATCAAGAAATCAAAAATTTCTTCAAAAAAAGAAAAGAAAACTACATTATGGTATTAAGCACATGTATAGACTCACATCTTTTGGGCATCCCAGCCGTCCATGATGAGAAAAACCAGCTCTTCACTTCAGCAACAACGAGAAAAAGGAAAAAAACAAGAATAATTTTAAAGAGCAAGAAAGGGTTGAAAATCTAGCACTTTGATTAGCAACAACTTAATCAAATAGGATCCAATTTTGTTGATTCCAAGAAAAAATGGCAGTAGCTAAGAAAGATTGGGAGTAGAGGGAGAGAAAGTTAGTGAATGAGTGGCTTGGTGGAAGAGACGTGGCGGAAGTAAGTAAGTGACATAGCCATGCAAAATAGGGCGGAAGGTAAAAGGGACAAACTTACTTTATCCCTTATTTATATACTACAGAGTATTCAAGAATAGATTTTGAGCAAAACGGTGGACAAGTCTTTATTATTATTTTTCTATAGATTATAAGTATTTATTACACACGAAGAAAAATTTGTTGGTGGAGGTGCGAAGCGATTTTCACACCTAATCTTTGGCTTCACATTAAATTTTATTCACATAATCTTGACATTTACCTTGACAAGATTTGACTCGTGTATATTGATATTATAATACTAAATTATCCAATATTGAGTTAATTTATCATTTAATATATTTTTTTGTAAATTACAATAAAAATTTCCAAAATTCAGGGGGAAAAAAGAAAAATATTTTTAAAATATAATAATATTTGCTGAAATTCTCTCTTTGACAAATTAATTTTTTGCCTTATCCTCCACAAGTGTTTATTGCACTAATTTATTTATTTTTGGAAAATTCTACTAAATCTATCAAATATTGTGTCTTTGAGTCAATGAGAGTTGTAAATTGTTAAATTATTTTCCAAAATAGTTGAAACTTGAAATAATTAAAATTATTTTGTGTTATAAAATTTAAGGTCAGTCAAGAATTGAATTTTAAGCTAAATTTTCCAAACTCTAAATGGGTTAATGAGTTAGATATTATTCTTTTCTACAGGTTATAGAATTAGAAATAGTATAAGTTTTAATATTTATAGTTTCAAGATACAATTTAATGAGCCGTCTTTAATATCGTAAACTATTTTCCAAAATAGTTAAAACGATCTATTGTGGCTTGTAAATTATAAGTCAAATTTGAATTGAATTTTAAGCAAAATTTTCCAGAATCTATATGGGAGAATTAATCAAGATCTTGTGAATTATTTAAATTTTTATTAACTATTACACATCCTTATTTTATTAAATTTTTTAATTTTTTAGTATATTGTAATACTCTACTTGCATTATCAATATGTCTAAACATTCAAACTTATTGCACTAAAAAAAACCAATAAATATTAATTTAGAACAAATTAACCTATTCTTTTTATGAAATCTTATAAAATTTTATATAGAAATCGATATTTTTCATAGAATATTGGATGAAAAAGAAAAGAGAAAAAGAAATTAATATTAAAAACATAATAAAAACAACATGTTGAAGAGGGAAAATAATTTTTTTTTTTTCTATAATAGCTCTAGGATCGTAGAAGCAAAGAGAAATATTGCAAGGAAAAAAATCTTGAACTTTGTATTTATCTTTTTGTGATAGTTTCAAAATTCTTAGGGATGAATGTGAGACTTTATATAAGATTTTATATTTGTATTTTATACTTAAAAAGTTTTTATATAGAAAAAATTATTAAAAATCTTCAAAAGTTATTCTTTTGAATAGTGCATGACTCTTAAAAACTCTTGATTTAACTTCTGTTTGAGCTTCATTTTTTTTGTTTTATATATATATATATATATATATATATATATATATATAATTTTGGGGTATTCAATATAGACGTTCTAAAAGTTCTTAAAAGTCACGAATATCTGTTTGAGTTTCATTATCTAAAACTCATTTCCAATCACATTCTTTCATGAATGAGGGCTCAACGTTTTATATGGGTACGACCCACACATGGGGTTCATCCTCTCCATAAGTTCGGGCTCTTCGTAGGGGTTCGGCCAAATTATCAAATGGATAGAATGATGTGAAATGCGAGTTCAGGTTCGCTTGTTGTGTGATTACCATTTGGTCATATTTAGATTCTCGCTAGAAGAGGCGTAATATTTTCAAGTGATTTTGGTTCTTGGAGCCTCGAATCTTTTGATATCGAGAATTAGAACCATTATAATCACTTCTAATTTTATTATTTTTCAGAAGTTTTTTTCCTCATAATTCATTTAAGTAACATTTTTGAAAAATCTTTTGATTAAACTTGACTTTTATCCTTTTCAAATGTTTGATTCTATTGAATCAAACCAAATGAGAAGAGAATGGTCCTTGATTCGGGTTCAATTTTAATACTACAAATGAAACAAAATAATTTCATTCCGAAAGAATTATTCATTTTCGATTCAATTCTCAATTTCGTCGAACATAATCACGTCCAGTCCTAATTTCATTTTAAATTTACGATTGTACTCCATATGCATCACAACTTACAAATTTATTTACCAATAGATAATATTGTGACGATATTTGATTGGATCAAAATATCATCAATCAAATAAAAAAAAACTCGATTGTATTATATGTACATTACAAATTACATATTTATTCACCAAAAAATGTGATGTAGCGAGATATGATTTCATCAACTAAAAAAAATAGAACTTCCTTACTTTCAAAAAATAAAAAATAAATTTTTTTTGTAAATTATGATGTACAAATAGCATTAAAAAAATATTTACTTTCTTATTGACACCTCATTAATCTATAATAGATTATATAAGGGTTAATTATATTCACACCACAATTTTTATTTTTTATACCACTTTTTAGTTGCACTTAAGTCTCAATCTTTACTCAGTACTCATGTTCCTAACAATTTTTACATCGTTCTTATCTTCAAACTTTTCATTAGTTAACATATTTTGTATTCGATAACAATTTTATTTCCAAAACTTTATTGAAATGACATAAAACAACTTATTTTTCATCATATTTTAAAAATGTAAATAAATAAAAAGTGCGAACAAGTATTTTTCCTTCATTTTAAAGTATGAAAATAAAATATTTTAATATAAATCATCATCAAAGATGAGACATACTAATTAATGAAAGATTGAAGATAAGAATTATTATGATGACAATAAAACCACTCTTATATAAATACTAGTGAATTGAACGTTCATTGCACGTTAGTTGATTATTGTTAAAATTAAGTGTAAGTAAGAGAATAATTTGTAAACACGAAATATATATATAAGTTGGTTGAATTTATTTACTTTCTAGAAAGCAGAAGAAAACATTAATTGCAAAAAAAATCCATAGTAAATGGACAAAAGTGAGGAAAATTATGTCCGTGAGAAGATGCGTGGCTCTATCAAGCAGCTACCCATTTGTCATCCAAAGCAATTTCTCATAACCTGAATAAAAAGAACATAAAATAAAGCTAAAATTTATAAATTTTGTATATATCATCATATTGTAACAGTAATTTTCGCTGTTGAACTACAGTTTCTCTCTTTTTACAAAGTTGGGGAAAGAAGATCAATAACGTTCCTCAGGTATAAGGTTTCCACGCTGTCACCCCATCAGTATCCTTTAACTTATACAAAATAACAACAAATATTGGTTTCACGAAAGCATCTCAATTTCAATTCTAATGTACGACAATAGATCAAATACTGTCTAACAAAGAATGTATAAAATAAACTATTACTTGACAAGAATATCACACACCTTAGATTCAATTGCAACACTCTTGCTTACAAGATCAGTAGTAGTTATTGCTACAGCAACAGAGTATGCCCTGTAAATCCATTGATGGGATCCAAAAATCCATAAGTAAAAAGGATGTTTAAGCATAGAGAAGGAAAAATAAAAAAAATCCTATATTGGATTTTAGAGATGCAAGAATTTAACTCTAGATATACAGGGGAAAGATAAAAGGAGAGGAAAAATGAAAACGAAGGAAAATAACACAATCAACACTTGAAATCCTGTTTAGAATAATTAATACAAGATAATTTTAGGAAGATGAGATGTGGTCAGTTTGCACAATGACGAGATCATAGGTCCATTCTAGGGAAGCTTGATAGAGAAGCTTAAACCCAAAGACGCCATGTTGCTACCATAGCATATAAACCCATAGACCTGATCATACACCCTCACACTAAAAAAATGAATAAATAAAAGCATACTTTACATCTAGTTATTGTGTCAATAGGATAAATACGCAGAATCCGACTGGTTGCTGGGTCAAGCATACAAATTCCATCCAAGCCAATCAAAAAACGATTTCACAACAAAATGTGAAGTTAAGATCTCAATTGGTCCTGCAAAGGAAAGTAGAAGTATATCTTCTTTTGCCTGATAAAGACAAAACGATGGGTTTAATCATTATAAGAAAGCTTGATAGTCTGTTTCATAGAGAAGCTTAAATATCTTTATTATCATATTATCTAGGAAAAACAGTCATTATCCTTGTCTATGACATCATTTTGGCCATTCTATCCAACATTTTCCCTGAACATAATTCTCCTTTCCATTCCAAAAAAGTGATTGATCTTTTCAGTTTTTGGGGATCCACCATTTGCATTAGGATTGATTGAGAAACTCGACACATGCTTTAATCCTTCTTCTAGTATCTTCAGCCTTAAATTTAACTTATTCTGTAACAAATTGTTTCTAGCATCTTCAACTTATTCAATCAAGAGTCAATAAGCACAAAATGTCTTATAGGTTTGTAGAAAATAGAGTTACAAGTTTTAACCTTGAGTTGTGCTTCAGCCTTGGCAGTCTCTCTGAAATCGCTAGCTCGTCATCCAAGTGAGATTTGAGCAAAAAACAAATAAGTAACGTTCAATGTTCTCAGTGAACCTAAAATCTACTATACCTTTCCTTGTCACGAGAAAATATACTGAAGATAGAGAATTTATGTAGTTGGGGATTGTTGCAAATGTAACAATAAGGGGCAACATAAAATATTAACATGAGAATTTTGATAGGGAAGCTTAAATATCTTAACATATTATCTAGGAAAAACAGAGTCATTTATTCTTGTCTATGGCATCATTTTGACCATTTAACAAACACTTTCCTGCACACAATCCTCCATGACCAAGGGCACTAAATGAACAGAGAAACAAACATAATTATTGACATACATTATGGAGATTCCTTATATTGTACTTTGCCATAGATGCAAACAACAAAATAAGAATTATATGCAATATCTCTACCCGGTGTAAACTCTCCAAATTAGAACTTAGAGAAGACAAATACAGGAAAATATGTGTAACAGAAGATCGTGAATAAACATTGGTAAGTGGAGAAGGCACCATTTAGGATAAATTAAATGAATGATGTTTTAGATAGTTAAGTAATGTAATACATAGACGAAGCTTAAATCCAAAAGAGCAACGCATCCTCGGTCGAATCATAGAAGAAAAAGTGAGGATGACATTTTAGTACTTCCATTTCTTAGGAAAACATATCCATAAGAAAACCATAACTATGTCATCTTGTCTAGCAAATTTTCTCATCCTTCTTTTGATGTGAAGATTTTTCAAGGAATAGGTGGCATTGATTATCCCAGTACCACATCAGTTCAACAACTTCCTTAATACCAAGTTTTAACACTAAATGTGTACAACATCGCTGAAAACCATAAGTCTACTTTAACAAATCATATATTTACTTTATCATACGAAAAATTACAGACTTATTAAAAAAAAAAAAAGTGGAACCTGAACGAGGCAGATTGGATCCCTGTAAGAAAGCAACAGCCTCTGCTGCACTGATATTGCCATCCTGATCCAAACCCGCCCTCCAAAAATACGCCTCAAACTGTTCCATATTTACTCCTCCTCCGGCCCCACCATTCTTCCTTCCAAATCCTCAGAGCATCATCAAGTAAAATAGCAATTTAATCCTTCCGCAAATAAACAATGGAGAACGAGGTAGTCAAGAGATATCGTGTGATGTACAACTAAATGGAGAATGGTGTCAGTAAAGAGGAATGGGAGAAAGCGTAAGAGAATGGAGAAAGATGAGGTATTGAAAATTTTCGTTTGGTTTTGTTCTAATTCAAGAAATGTACAGCATCTCCGTACGGCTTGGAGCACAAACTCCGCGCTGTGTGGAGGTTGGTGTGCTCCGCACAACGCAGAGTATAACATAGAGAAAACAAGGATGAAAACACAGAAATTATTCTGAAAAATTTATGATAGAAGTGAAACTCGAGAAGAAAATGTTGTATCTGTACCGTCAAAGAGCAAATGCATTTTAGATATTTGAAAGCAAACTATCACAATGCAAATGAGCCTTCAAATACGCAGTAATATTATCATTTCCTCACAATTGAACTCATAAAGCACCACGTTGACTCCTTTCAGCCCCTTCTCCACCACCTTCAACCCGTTGATTTCACCTCCATCCCAACTTGAAACCGTCATCAATGCTCGAAGAAAAACAGAGGAAGTATCCACAAACTGGGAGCTGCTGTTCAACGGAAAGAGAAAGGGAAAGGGAAAGGAAAAGAAGAACATCTGATTTCTCTGAAGAGGGAAAAATATGGTCGATTGGTAGGGATTCTTTTTTCGAGAATGGAAAAGTAGAGAACGGACAGTTAGAAGATATTTTGGAAGGCTAAAAATCAATGTTCTAAAAGGCGTAATGCGTTGCGAGGCGTTGAAGTCGAGAATCAAGAATCACAAGTTTAAGCGTGTCAATGCGGAGAATAAGCGTCATAATGCGTTTCGTATTTTTAATATTATTTTAATTATCTTTAAGACATTAAATATATTTTTTTATATAAAAAAAATAAATTTTTACCTTAAAAAAAGATAATTAAAAAAATGATAAATTTTTACATTTAATATAATACTATAATTGTTTTTAAGTTTAGTGTATAGCCCAACTAGGCAAGCCCAAGTGTCCAACCCAATTCTTAAAACTAATTTTTTGTTTTAATTTGTGGCCCAATCTTTAAGTCTAAATTAAGGTCTCTTTTCTTCTTCCTTCCATCAAACCAAATCACGTCTCATTTCAATTCTCCAAAGTCCAGGCGGCAGCGGATTCATCCAAAGGCAAAGGTAACCCTTCTAATTCTTCAAATCTTCAAACCCCTCTCTTTCTCTTCCTCTCCCTCACAGCATCTACTATCCAACTAATTAGAAGTTTTAGCTTAGAACCTAAGGGCCGAATTTGAAGTGGCCGGAACTCTACTGGGATCGAAAGAGTATGCAGCTGAATGTTTGCAAAATCTCACTTCAAGTGACAACAATCTTTGGAGGTCTGTTATTTCTGAAGGCGGCATAAGAAGCCTATTGGCATATTTGGATGGTCTGTTGCCTCAAGAATCTGCGGTTGGGGCATTGAAAAATTTGGTTGGCTCAATCTCAATGGACGTTTTGATTACATTAGGTCTTCTCCCAAGGGTTGTTCGCGTGCTTAAATCGGGCTCAATTTGAATTTGATTTTCTGGGGACTCAGTACTATGAGAGGAAACAGGAGAATGAGAGTCCTAATGTTGAGTTTGATTCATCAGACATGGTGTTCGAATTAGGGATTGTTCCAGTAGAGAAAAAGAGGGGGAGTGCAAAGGTGTTTGGGGAAGAGGACGGTGGTGCAAGAAGAGATTCCCTTCCTTGGCAAATCACGTATCCCACATCGAAACTTCTCCTGAAACTGGAAGGGACCATGTTCTATAAAACAAAGGAAAGCTAACGTTTGAGAGTATGTGTGGGCCTTTTACTCTAATTGGGCCCAAGTATGAAATTATAAATTTTTTCATTAATGTAAATCACTTAAAAGGGCATTTTATTTGAAGGGCCCAGTATTTGGTAAAAAAATAAAATAATAAAAAGAGTAAAAAGCGCAATTAAACGCGCCTTTGTGTGCATTTTAGTAGTCAACGCAGGTGTTGACCGCCTTTTTACACGCATACCTCGAATGCGAGGCGTTTTGACCACGATTCGCGCCTGGGCGCGCTTAGGCGGCGCATTATGGCGCATTTTAGAACACTGCTAAAAATGCAGCCACAGTATGGCTTTTGGAAATGCAAAGTAAATGAAGTGGGATTCCTATTGTAAACTTGTTAATGAACAGTTGGAAAATAATTCAAGTTTGAAACCTCGACCTCAAGATGAACAATAAATTTGGCATCCAAAGGTGGAGCACAACCTCCACACCGTGCGGAGTCTACTGTGCTCCGCACAGAGCGTATTCTGCCCACTTGAAAAAGGAGTTGACTCATTTCATCTTGGCTCGGTGAAGAGAACACGACGATTAACACGAAGGTCGAAAAATTTTTGAGAGTTTTATCTGATTGCTTTGAAGGCTCTTGGTGTAGAAGAATCTAGTCCCCACCATCAAAAAAAATTAAATAAATTAATTTATAATCAAACAAAAAAAATTAAGCTTTCAAAATTAGCATTTTAAAAAGATTAATTCACTCTAAAAAAAAATCCACTTCCCCATACCCCAAATTGAAAAGGAAAAATCAATTTTCTATCACTTGAGAACACTACAACATATAACTTTGTAGTTTATCATTGAGTCCATAAACTTGAGTTCTGATAATGAAACAACATAACCCATTAACTATGTTTTTTTTTTTTTTTTTTTTTTTTTTTGTAGAGTTGAAAAATGATAAGATAGCAAACCTAATTCAATTAAAGATTTAAAAAAAAAAAAAACTTGTTTTTGTTTTTGGATTTGAAGAAGAAATTGAATGGTAAATACTTTTAAAAAAAAAAAAAAAAAAACACTCTCAAATTACAACATATTTTGTGAAGAAAAAAATTACCTTGATATGTCCGACCATCCCAGGCTCAGGCTTCAATGGAGATCTCGGCCTAAGGTGTGGATGTGGCGGAAGTCTTCATCTTCTTCATCCTCGTTGCCAGTCGAACCAAAATCACTGCTTTCATTTTTTATCTTAAGATAGAGATGAGGATTAAAAAGATATAAGATATAAAAGAAGGTAAAAACAAATCGGGAAATTGGATAAGGAAGGCATGGAGAAGAAGTTGTTTGATTGGATGAAATGAAGTTTGCGTGTGAAAATGAAGAGAAATAACGGAGGTGGCGTGAATTAGGCAAAATGAAACTCACTCCAAATGATACTATTTATGTTCACGATGGGTATAACTTGACGTGTTCCAAAATAGTGTCAAAGAAAAAGCCACTTTTTTTATATTGTAGTGATCACGATGTAAACAAGCATTTTTCTTCGCCAACAACGCTCTTCAATAAGCCCGCACGCCATTTTTGGCCGAACCAAAAGTCAAAGTCAAACCTAGTTTCCTATATAAATTTCAACTTTTGGTCATTCCACTTGAATACCCCATTTTTTTTTTTTTCCGTTTCTCATTTCTTTCTTTTCCCTTTTTTTAAAAGTCGTTCTCAGATTTCCCCAGAAAAAAGGAAAAAAAAAATTAAATAAATATTGAAGACAGGTGATTATTTCTTTCCTCTGGATTCGTTCAGGTTTATTAAATTTTATTTTTTGCTAGTTAGAGAAGGGTCAATTGTTTTTCTTATTGAATTCCCCACGCCCTCCTCTTTATGTTGATCTCCTATCTATGTTCGGTTTTGGATATTTGCCACCGATACTTTTCATTTTATTTTTTGAGATTTTTGTTGTCGAGAATTAACGTTATGCTAGGAATCGTTGTTTCTGTTGATTCTGGGTTTGATTTTGTTCTGAACTATAATTAGAAGTCTCGTATCTGAGTGTGTTCTACCTTTATATCCACATTCACTCATATATTGTGCATTAATAAAAGTATTGAATTTTGTGTCTCTTTTTGTTCGAATCATACAGAATTTGTGATTAAACTACTTGATGGTCATGATCTTGTACTGTTTTTTGATATATCTTCTGTTGAATTGCGTGTCAATTTACGTTCTTTCTTTTACCTTTGTGTCTGAATACTGCATATTTAAATTGGAGATAAATTTCGATGTTTGAAAGTTTAAATTGATTTAGCAGCAGCCGAAATTTACTTGCTTGCTTGTACCTGTTAGTGTCTGAATATCTGCATATTTAAATTGGAGATGAATTTAGAGTTTTGAAAGTTTAAATTGATTTATCAACAGCCCAAATAAATGTTTCTACTAATTTAACATCCATAGATTCTGCGTGATGTTTATTATGTACATTTAAATGGTACCTCTGCTATCAATAAAGTAGTTAGTTGATTGTGCCCAAGTTATGATTTGATTCTTTAAGAATATTTCATGGACCGATTAACTTATTTTGATTATTTGTTGCAGGGTATAACCTATAGATTTTTGAGTTTTAAAGATGTTAGAGCAGTTACTGATATTTACTAGAGGAGGTTTGATCCTCTGGACATGCAAAGAGATTGGAAATGCTCTTAGAGGTTCACCCATTGACACGCTGATTAGGTCCTGCCTTTTGGAGGAACGGTCTGGTGCAGCATCATACAATTATGATGCACCCGGCGCATCTTACACTCTTAAATGGACATTTCACAATGAGCTTGGACTTGTATTTGTTGCTGTATATCAGCGGATTCTCCACCTCTTGTATGTGGATGAATTGCTTGCAATGGTTAAGCGAGAGTTCTCTGAAATTTATGATCCAAAACGGACTTCCTACAATGACTTTGATGACATATTTCAGCAGCTTAAGAAAGAAGCGGAAGCTCGTGTAGAAGAAATGAAAAAATCAAAACAGGTGGGCAAGCCTGTGAATAACAATCTTGTTAAGAAGCAAGGACAGGTGATAAAAGGCAGTATGGATGGTAGCAATAAAAAAAATAGTGGAGGTGATTCTGAAAATGGTGGTGGAGATGGTGACAAGCTGAAAGGTCACTTGTTGGAAAATGGAAATTTTAACAAAAATCATGTTATAAATGGGGAATTGCCCAGAATGGTTAATGCTAATGGTAAAGAGAATGGAAGTTCCAGTGTCGGGGCTTTTGATGTAAGTAAGCTACAGAAGATTATGGGTAAAGGTGGAAAGAAAACTGACACTACTGTTAACAAAGGTTCCAAGGTCGAACCAAAGAAAAAGGTAGTGAAAAAGAATAGAATATGGGATGATTCACCAATAGAGCCAAAACTGGACTTCACTGATCCAGTAAGTGAGAATGGGGAAGAGAATATAGCAATTGTAGCAGCGGATCAGGGTGAAAGTATGATGGACAAAGAGGAGATTATAAGCAGTGAAAGTGAATCAGAGGAGGAGGACATAGGGAAGAATGGTAAGGTTGAGACGAAGAAGAAAGGATGGTTTTCATCCATGTTCCAGAGGTAAATTTGCATCTCTCACAGCCAAGTAAAGGAGAAAATTCTTGTTCTCCTACTTATTTCATATTAAGAAAACTTGTGCATGCATTTATTCAATTATTCATTTTGTTTTGTTGAACTCAGTATTGCGGGGAAGGCAAATTTGGAGAAAGCCGATCTAGAACCTGCGCTGAAGGCACTCAAGGACAGGCTTATGACTAAGAATGTGGTATGTCAACTTTGCATACTTTTTATAATTGCATATTTATTTAATTTTTCACCTTACTTCATCAGAGCATGGTCGTTAATTAGAATTTTTATATGCTGATTTTTGTTCCTTTCCCAGTACTTTCGGAGAAAAGAAGAAAAGTAGGGGTGAAGGGGAGAATATCATTGTTTTAATTTGTCTGCAAGTTTCCATTGCTTCTGTTAGTAAGACTTTTTGGATTGTATATGTCTAAGACTTATCCTTTTATTGCTTAAACAGGCAGAGGAAATAGCTGAAAAACTTTGTGAATCCGTCGCAGCAAGTCTTGAGGGAAAAAAGCTGGCCTCTTTTACAAGAATTTCTTCAACAGTGCAGGTACACAAGCATGTCTGACTGATTTCATTTTGAGTAGAAATCAAAGCAAAGCAAAATCCAAAATTACAACTCCCCATTATCTGGAGAAATACATTTTTATTGTTACCCCTCCACCAAATCCATTTGCCTTTTTTCCTTTTCATTCATACATCTGTTTCTGTAATGATGTGATGGCTTAAATTGATGCTACCAGGCAGCAATGGAAGAAGCCCTTGTTCGCATATTAACCCCCAGGCGGTCCATTGACATTTTAAGGGATGTTCATGCTGCACAGGAACAAGGAAAACCATATGTTGTGGTTTTTTTAGGAGTAAATGGAGTTGGGAAATCTACAAATCTTGCTAAGGTAGCGTGCTGTAAATGTAAGGAAAAACACACTGGATGCCCTTGGACATGCACTTTTTGTCTAATAGCTTTCTTTACTCTGCAGGTTGCTTACTGGCTTCAGCAGCATAAAATAAAAGTCATGATGGCTGCTTGTGATACATTCCGATCTGGGGCTGTTGAGCAGCTGCGTACTCATGCACGTAGACTCCAGGTTGATTATGAAATCTTAGTTTTTTGTTCATGTAAAGTAGTAGTTTCACTGAAGTAACAATGACTAACTTGTAATGGTAAATTATTTGGAACTATCTGTCTTATCAGATTCCAATATTCGAGAAGGGTTATGAGAAGGATCCTGCCATTGTGGCAAAGGAAGCAATTCAGGAAGCCAGTCGAAATGGTTCAGATGTTGTTCTTGTTGATACAGCTGGTCGAATGCAGGTACGTTTTTCACATGCTGCTTGTTGACAAAGTATACTGTTCTCAAAACTTGCTTACCTAAAGACACTGACAAAATGAGAACTTTATTCAATGAGGTTTTATATTGGATGATCAGCGGGGTTTTATGGCCAATATCCCTTGTATGGAATTATATCAACTTGCTATTAAAAAAAAATTTACTTGGCAGTTGCATTTATTTTCATTTGTCAATTGTTCAGGATAATGAACCACTAATGCGAGCTCTGTCGAAGCTTATCTACATTAATAGTCCAGATCTTATCTTGTTTGTTGGCGAGGCACTTGTGGGCAATGATGCCGTGGATCAGCTGTCAAAGTTTAATCAGGTTTGCTGGATTTTTGGTTCTTCGTTTATTCACTTTTCAATACACAACCCCCTGCATGTTATAAGCAGTTTTTCTTTAATTCATTACAGAAATTAGCCGACCTGTCACCCTCACCCAACCCCAGATTGATTGATGGGATCCTGCTTACCAAGTTTGATACAATTGATGATAAGGTATGGTCCTTCCTCTCATTCATTTTCTTTTTCTGGTTCAAATAGAAGCTCTCAAGGGATCTTATTTTACTTATTTTGAGATTAACTTATTTCTAATTCTGACCTTTTAACGAATTATTTACTAGTTTAAACTTAGGGCCCGTTTGGTAGGGATAATTTTTTGTAAGTGTTTCTTTTGGTTATAAGAACTTTTAGAGGAAGCTGGTACATGGTGACTTCATCACGAACCTCTTCTACTTTTAAAAGCAGAAGGCTTTGTCAAACGGGCATGCACTTATAAGCTAACTTTTTAAGCTTAGCCAAACATACTATGTATTTTAAGTGAGTAATTTATAATTTCAACAGTATATTATCATCTGTTTTAGTATCTTTATCTCATTATGTGTCGATGGTAGCGTAGGTTGGAGCTGCATTATCGATGGTATACATTTCTGGGTCGCCTGTCATGTTCGTTGGTTGTGGACAGTCCTACACTGATTTGAAGAAGCTTAATGTGAAGTCCATTGTCAAGACACTCCTCAAGTGAAGATAGTTAATGGTCTTCTTTCTCCTTCCATTCCGAAAATAAAGAGCTTTATTGTCTCCATTGTTTTACATCTGCGTGCTATTTCTCGACTCTGACGTGAACTATGACATGTGTTCTTGCTATATCTTGCAAACTGTCTAGATGTGTAACCTCACTGTTTTGGCAATTAAGGTGAATTATTCCATTATTTATGATTTTTCATTAAGGTTTTATTGCCAATATTCATGTCAAGATTGAACCACATACAACATAACTAGATAAAATATGAAATATTTTTTATAAATATAATAATATTATTAAATATGATTTTCAAGTAACAATAAACCAAAAAAAAAAGGACAATTCATTCATAAAAACTTAGTTACAAATAAATAATTTATTGTTATTTTATTTAGACAATTATCAAAATAGCCCTCTCGGAATGGCCAAGACTAAGCTGTACAAAATGTATAATTTATGTTAAAATTACCTTCATATTCTCAATGTTATCAAGTTCTTCATATCTACGATGTCCTACTTTCTCTAGCATGATGTGTCTTTTATATCAATTTCCTCGTGTCCTTTCTGCCCGTCCACTTCATTCCCCTACTACTCTTGTTCCTATAGTCCGCTAGTCAAGAACATTTTCACGAGACATCATAGCTATTAAGTATGATGTCTGTTGGGAAAATGTCAAAAAAAGAGAAGAAAAAAAAACGAATGCCAAACACAACAGTCACATTTTTAGAAGCATTCGTAGTGACGAAGAAGGTGAAAATCAAGAAATGAGTATTGTTTGACTTAAATCATATAGCGGAACAATACTTTAAGAGCTTAAAATAATCGGGTTAAGAGACAATTTAAATGATTCTATTTCTTAAGGATAAATTGTACAGTTATAATGAAATATTGAGAACCAATTTTCTACTCTTCTAATAGGGTTATTATCTACAATCATCCTATAGGTGCAGAAAATTCTTACAGACAACACATGATGTGGCATCATTAGAAGATGGAAAAACAAATACAATCAAATCACATTTTTTCACATTAGCATCAGTACACATTCTGTTAAAAATTTCCTGTAATTGGAGCTTAATACTATTATCTACAATTAACACAATTTCCCTATTGTTTGAAAGGATTAATTTATTTTGACAAAGAAAAAAATGAGTGAATAAAGTGTATTTTAAACTATTAAATGATACAACGTCATGCGTTATTGTGTCAAGATTATGTTTTAAGGGAGGAAAAAAAATGTTTAATACGTAAACTTCCTCTTTTCTGCCGTAAAGAATCGTTTTTGTGTATGTTATCAGAATGGTTTGATAAATCCAAATTTCGTTCTTATCTGATTTCCGCGTCGAAACTCAAATCGCAATGCAAGTGTCTCTTCAATTCAAATTCAGCCGTTTCAATTTCAATCCTTCTCCGGCACTTCACAATCATTGTAAGTCCATCTATCCTTTCTGCATATACACATGTACGAGTGGGTGTGCATCATGTTTGAAGATATAAGATTCTGTGTATAGATCTAGATGTACGTAGTTTCTATGGGACGCTTTTTCTTGTTTATAACTGTTTAGTATGCATTGATTTTGCAGGCGAAATGGACCCGAAGTGTCTCTTTGCACCTTCTCTTCGTCAAGTAATCTCTTGATTACTCGATTTCCCTTTTTTTTCTTTTCTTTTTTTCTTTTTTCATTTGGGTATGAAAGTTTTGCTTGATTTTATTGGGGTTTTATGTTAATCTTAAATAAATAATTTCTGTGTGATTATATGTTTAGATATGAATGACTTGAATTATTCCGAGCAACCTGATACTATTTTACCATCGAAGAAATAAAAGATCGATTCTTTATCAGTGTAGTGAGGTGTGTGTTTGATGAGAACAGAAATACAGCTGTTTGTCTCCGAATGAACTCTATCTTGTTTTGAAATCCTGACAGTATGAGTTCAATAGAACTCACGCTTCAATAATTGTTAACTAAGAGCCATGAGTTTTCGCTGGGGAGAACAAAATATAACATCCCCTCCTGGTTGATAATCTACAGAAATGATCTGAAGAAGACACTTGAACCTTGATTCCTTTTTCCAGAAAATGAAAAGGAATTGGGAATTACTCTTTTAATTGGTATATTTCGGTACCTTGGCATTTGATAAGAGAAAAATGAAACCAGGATTTTTGCTGAAACGACTCCTTGTGTGTGTCAGGGATTAAGTCCACTCATTTATGAGAGCAATAAGCAAAAACATATTAGAAATACACAAAGTGCACGCTAATTTTTAGTACCCTTAATGAAGATGTAATATGCAAATATCTTCACACATCTCGTCCCAAATACAGCCTCTAACCCTAAAACTCTTTATATATGATAGGAATATTAGGGTGACCTTATACGTGTATGGACTACCCAATAGGTTGATGTGTGATGGAGGGTATAGGTGAACAGAATTACTAGGCACCTCAGAATCCAACAATGCAGGAAACAGGAGACTTGTAGCATCCTCACTAAATTAAGTTGAAAAATGTAGTTTTACTTGGACATGCCAATCTTGGATTTGGATTAAAAAATAAGACAGTGTATTTAATCTCAAGTAGACACAAAACAGGGAGACTGAAACGCACGACGTGTACAATTAGACATGTTTTTCTCTTCGCTCACGTGTGAAGAAAAGTAGAATATTAGTTTAAGTGTAATAATTCAAAGATGCACATCTAGGTTCATGTCATTCTCATTTCTATCTATGTATTTTCCCACAGTAGAAAAAGGACAATGAAAGATAAAATTAATTATCTCAAAAAATGGAAAGATATTAACAGGACGCATCAGTACAATTTAATTGATGATTGTTATGGGCAATTGGGCATTATGCTAATCTCACGCATTTAACACTTAAATCCATATTGTGTGGTGCAAATTTGCATTGATGCTTTCCCCCTGTTGGGGTTTGAAACTTGTGTTAACTGGAGTATGACCTAAAAAAAGACTTCCTGAAGTATACTAAAAAGGTACCTCACAGATGGAGGGAAACATGAATTATTAGCATGATTGGGTAAGCTTCAAAGGTGGCTTTCTCTAAATCACTGGGAAATGGAAGTTTTGATTCAGTAGAAGTCTTTGAAAGAAGACCCATTTTAGTATTCTATGATGCAGAAGGTTGTAGTATTGACTTGCACTGAGCTTTTGTTCACTAATGTTTATTAAATTATTTGATATCATGGCTGTCTTTCATTCTGTATCGATTTGTGTAATGAATGATATGGAAAGTTGAAGTAGAAGCAGCTTTATATGGTAAATTTAGCCTTATTTACAGTAATTATGGCTCCTTGGTTACCAATTTTACAACAATCTGTCTAGTGCTAATTGCTACTTATGTTAAATTCGAAGAACCTATAAACTTTGCCAAATGAAGACTTAAAAAATATAATCTGTTTATTTTATGCATATATGTGCACACTTTGTGCAATCAAACAACAAACAAGCACTATTTCTGATACCGATCTTGGTGCAATCCTTATTATGATAATAGAATTGCTAAGTAGCTCGATTCTCTTCTGTAGTTTTCTAGTCTTGTTTAGATCAAGCCTTTCTTTGTAGTTCTGTTTGATTCATTACTATTTCAGTTTTACAGTTTCCTGCTTGTCATGGGATTCAGGTTTGCTGTTTTCCTCTTAAACAACCAGCTGACGGATATTCCAAAATTCGTAAGTCAGTTATGGCATTTTATCTTTACTGCTAAACTTCTGAAAACTTGTCTTGTGTAGCCTTACAATATAATATTTTGACAGATATTATGTGGGTTGTGGCTCACATCTTCTGAATCCAATTCAATGCTCCATATATTGTCTCCCTATAAAGCTCGAATTTCTTCTTCATGAAGAACTATCTGAAGAAGTGTTCTTTCTCTTATGGATGTGTATTGTAATTCATTTTTGCTTTCTCCTTTCTTTCTGTTTGTAGCTATCCTATTGTTTGTCTTCTCTACACATGCGAAGTCATTACTAAAACTATACAATATGGCTTTTTTTACTTGCTTCATTCAACAACTATTCTAATCTGGCAATGACGATCCCGTAGAATATTTTGCTCGTCGATCTTTTTCAATCGGTTTCTCTTCATTAAATCCCATCGAAGCATTTGTGGAATTAAATATGTTGCTATGTTTGTATCTTTAACAAGGTAGTTTTTGCTTCTTATTGGATGATAGTTTTTCAATTCTGCTTGTGAACTATTGATGTTTGGCTTGGAAAAGAAAAGCAATGAGAAATCTAAACAAATTCTATGTAGCACAATACGACAGGGAGCATGTTTGGCTAAGCTTATATTATAAAGTCAAACATACTTATTATTTAACCATTTCGTAGGACCCGCAACTTACTATCCACTTATTATTCACACATTTTGTACACCAGCTTAAAGGCACTACTAAACACGTACAAGGACATCTTGATTGTTCTTTTCCAACCCCCTCATTCTTGTCACGTTAGTCATTAGTGCATCACTGTTTCCTCTCTGTTGGAGACTATAGAGTAAGCGCCTAGACAACTTAATGATACTTTGATTTCAGTTATCAACAAGATGTTTTGGTTCAGCCTATAGTAAATAAGCACATAGAACATTCAGCTTATATCCTGTTCATTCTTCTGTAGCTTTTCTAGCAGCCCTAAGATACACTATTTCTTTTGGAAAAAGTTTTAATTAGAAATCGTAGTCAGTATCTCAACAAGTTATATTCTAAAATACTGTGACATTCTTATAACTCATTCGCTTTGGATGTTCATTCTAAAATGCTGTACACAGTGTCAATTCTTTCATAACAGGACATTGGGACCTGGGAGAGATTGTTCCTTTATAGGTCCAATGTCATACTTAGCAAAAAAAAATGGTTGTTTTGAGGCTAGCATACCTCTCGACGATGTCACAGAAGCCATTACAATGTTGTTGTGAAAATCGAGGGTTTCAATGTGTATCCATCTCTATCCTTTCTTATGCCATATAAAATGTCAAAAGCAGAAGCCAATTACTCCAGGAAATTTATATATTTTCTCTTTTATGTCGCTTCTTTTTAACCTTCACTCTAGAAGATCATCAACTTTTGTTATTCTCTTGCATGCATTTTATGCTTACGCTTGTTCTTAATTGAACAAGAACCACGCCATATGCCTTACAAATGGAAGATGATTTTAACAGATGCGTCCCTCTGGAATATTTCAAATGCACTTTTTCTTTTTTGAAAAGTAGAATTAGACCATGTAGACAAAGACTGGCAATTATTTCAGATCTGCAAGCTTGATCATTTGAGACAAATATGCCTTGATCTGCCATTCCAATTGCGAATTCAAAAGATGAACTCTTGATCAGAAGTTAAATGTGTGTAGACATCATATCACCTGAAACTACCTTCTTATAAACTTTTCAGAACTTCAGTAATGAAGGAATGAAGGGTGTGCAGTTATATGCATGGTTTAACCAGGGAACTGCACATGTCTGAAACATTTCTGGATCACAATTCTCTTTGTCACGACAGTCGTTCTTTAAATTCACATAAGGAAGGACTTCTAGAACTATCCCAAGGACAATAGCATGTTGTTCAATCCATGGTTTTTTCTCTTTTAAAAAATAAATTATCTCATTTTGTTAATTATTCTGTAATTTTTTTATTTAGTCACTTTTCAAGCAGCAATTTCTAATGTATCTAAACTTGAAAGAAGCTTTGGTATTTATAATTTGTTTATAATGCTCTTTTTTGTCTTGTGTGGATGTTCTTTCAGATAGAGTCATGTGTAATTCAAGAAGACATGCATGTTCAACTTGGAGCTCTTTTTACCTTAAAAAGAATTTTACTAGAATCTATAGTGATTTCAATTTTTATAGACGGGCAAAATTATCAAGACATGTTGTAAGATCTGAACTTGCTGGTGCTGAGTCTGCTGGTGCTTCCTCCCATCCATTATCAGGTGTGCAAGAAGAAGTCTTCAGTTAATTATAGTTTTTATGACTTAAAACACTCTCTTCTTTAACTCTTGAATGCAGAAATTCAGTTGGGCTCCAAAATACGAGGAATGTGCTTTTATGCTGTAACTGCTTTTTCTGCCATATTTCTATTTGTGCTGATGCTTGTTGAACATCCTTTCGTGCTGTTATTTGATCGATATCGTAGAAAAGCTCATTACCTAGTTGCCAAAATCTGGGCATCTCTGACTGTTGCTCCTTTTATCAAGATTGAGTTTGAGGGATTGAAGAATCTACCTCCACACAAATACCCCTGCGGTGTATGTATCGAACCACCAGAGCTTTTTAGACATATATACTCTTCTCACTCTTGGCAGAAGCTTCAAATTCATCAGCAAGACCGCAATTTTCCTTTTTCCGATTATCGGGTGGGCCATGTTTCTGATGGGTGTCATTCCTTTGAAGCGCATGGACAGCAGGAGCCAGTTGGTATTTGTTTCTTCTTTGTATCATTTTTTCTGCGCATCAAGGATATTCTGCCTTTTGAGTTTGCTTGATCTGATTACAGTGCATCACTGATATTAATAGGTTTCCCTTTATCCTCTTACAATATGTACTTGTCTTTGCAACCCTGGTTTCTGATTTTGGTAGAATAACGAATGTAGGAGTGTCTTAAGCAATGTATAGCTCTTGTCAAGAAAGGAGCATCAGTTTTCTTCTTCCCAGAGGGGACTCGCAGTAAAGATGGCAAGCTGGGTGCTTTTAAAGTAAGTTCAACTTCCCATGTCTTGTTCATAGTCTCGGCTTATTGCTGAAAAGAAGACATTGACTAATATTTGTTACGAATCACAATTTTTGCTGGATTTTCACAAAGCAGTGCCTCCTCAGTTCAATTTGGTGGGAACTTGAAATTCTGGAGAAATTTAAATAAGTCAAAAATGTGTAAGACCTGAGTGTTATTATGCTGAATTCAGTGGTCGCTTAAACACTATCCATTTATGTTTTAGTAGGAACATGTAAATCAAGCTTATGGTGATCTTGTTAAGGATATTCAGACAAGTTTTAAGATCTTTATGGTTTAGTTCTCTTAACAATTTAAGTTTGTGAGAATTGGAAATTTTGTAATTTCTGTTCTTGTGAGACAAATGGACCTAAAATCAGTAAATTATGATACACTAATCTTTAGTTTGTACTCCGGCAGATAAATTTTAACTTTAGAACGATTTATGTGGTAGTTCTTGCCTGTGGAAATTGAAATATAAAATCACGGAAATGAAAAATCAGTACCATATTTGTTGTGTTTTACATGCCATTCTTGAAAATACATACAGCTATCCAAGGCTTATTTCGTGAATTCTGTCTTTTTATTTTAATTCTTGATATTCTTTGCCATTAATTGAAATGGTGTTGCTCTTAAGTAATCATGCTTTTCTGTTTCTGATGAATTGTAGAAAGGTGCTTTCAGTGTTGCTGCGAAAACTGGAGTACCAGTAGTTCCAATCACTCTTATTGGGACGGGTAAAATTATGCCTCCTGGAATGGAGAGTCAATTGAATCCGGGAACGGTGAAAGTTGTCATTCATCAGCCAATAGAAGGAGATGGTCCAGATGCACTATGCAGTCAGGCTAGAGACATAATTGCAGATGGGCTTTTTCGTCAAGGTTAAGAGTGCTGTAAATTTGCCAATATCAGAATCTTTGTGAGGATTGTAGAAATACAAGCTGAAAGGTAAAATTTTGCTGTTCTATTATTCTCTTGTTGCCCTAGAGTTTCTATTAGTTGGAAATTAGTGGAAAGTAAGCTATATGTTTTTCAATTTTTTTAGTTCCATAAGTTGGTTTGTTTATTTCGTTCAATTTTTTTTTTATGCTTATTTGTTATCTTTTTCCTTCTGATTAGCATTATTACCATTGACCAACTCTCTTTGGTACTGTCCTTTCACGCCTTATCTTGTGACTTTTCATGGATTTAACGTAAACCATGCACTATAATATAACATCTACAACAGAAGCATTAAAGGCTATATATGTAGCATATTAACAATATTAATGATGCTACTATTACGATTGAGAAGAAAGTGCGATTTTCTCATATCAACTTTGTTACCTACATGCACACGGGCAATGCACCAATAATTTTATGTATTATTGTAGTGTTATCGATGTTTTAGACAGAATTTTGTGGATTATTACTTCCCACGCCATTATACGAAGCATCTTTGTCATTCTTATTAGTTTCTTTTTGTTATAGTCTAGTACTTTGAAACAAAGTATGAAGGGATTTGTTTTTCTTGTTAATCAAACAAATTTTATTGCACATCTGGCCCTTCATATTCTCAGTTACTGCTCTATTAGAAAAATATAAATGCGTTGAACCTATTGCTCCATAAGCTTAAGCTTTTAGAGAGGCTACATGTATATCATTTATATATTGTCTTCAACATGATACTCACGTGTAGGCGATGTTTTTTTTGCCCATGAAAGCCTATCACGTGCATAATGTATTCAATTGAGTGGTAGCGAGACTTGAATACAGAAACTTTGCATGTTCCGGATAGTGAACCCAACTTGTTATTATCAAAATAAGTCTTTTTCCCCCCTTCCCTTAGTGTACTCAGTGGTTTGGTTTCTTTATTTCATTATATTCCTTTGCTCTCTTGCAGGTATCCTAATTTTCTCTATTGCAAGTGATTCCAACCCGCGTTCAGGCTACACGTCCCCATAAGTGTCATATGCTCTTGTCAAGTTCTGCATGGTCCGTGTGGAAAGTGTAAAGGATCCGGTGTCGATGGGAGTGACAATTCAGTTGTGTCACGGATTCTTACGTACTGTAGCAGAGTAGGTTGTTTAAAATGTCTACATATTATACAACAACACCATCTAACATTCAGTTGTACTTAATTTCTTAAGAAAAATGAAGAAATTTGTTAATCAGATTGTCACACTAAATTAACAGATTTTCTGTTGTCGTTCATGCAAATTTCCAAGTACGTATAATCTCACGATGGCATGTTTGGTAGGGGATAGCTATAAACAAGACAATTGATAAATTTCATCATGTTTTGTTTTATTTTGTCTCGGCTAATAATTTAACCCTTGTTTGGTACTTATTTAAAAAAAAAAAAATCAAATTTATTTTCAATCACATGGTTAAATGAGTTTCACAACTTTTATCAATTTTTCAATCACATGTATTACTATTTTTTTTATCATAATCTACTTAAAATTTAATTTTTTATCCAAAACAAACAGGGGCTTACTGTCAACGGGGAGGTCAACCCTAGAATTTAATGAATTCAATTAATAATAATTACTACTTTTTTTTTTTTGTGATGGTCAAACCGAGAACCAATGGTTTTGTTATGGTGGAATCATTGGTACCATTGATTATTATGGAACTGAACTAGAACCAAAATGAATGGTTTTGGTTTCGTTTAGTTTGGTTCGTCCATAACTAAAATATTTAAATTATTAACGTAAATTACAAATACAAAGTTCTATCATGAAAAGTTATTACTTACATTCAAAATCAAAACAAAATCTACTTCAAATTTAATTTTTTATCCAAAACAAACAGGGGCTTATTGTCAACGAGGAGGTCAACCCTAGAATTTAATGAATTCAATTAATAATAATTACTACTATTTTTTTTTTTGTGATGGTCAAACCGAGAACCAATGGTCTTGTTATAGTGGAATCATTGGTACCATTGATTATTATGGAACTGAACTAGAACCAAAATGAATGGTTTTGGTTTCATTTAGTTTGGTTCGTCCATAACTAAAATATTTAAATTATTAACGTAAATTACAAATACAAAGTTCTATCATGAAAAGTTATTCCTTACATTCAAAATCAAAACAATAAACTTCGTCCACTGCAAACGGAAAGGATATTTCTATTCTTGTTCTAAGAACTTGAACCATTTAAAATTTAGTCAGAATCTAATTGAATTGATCAATATGGTTTTGGTTCGATTAGTTTCGATTCTTTTGTCCACTCTTAGCCTGTGTTCGGCTCCCATTTTTTTTTAAAAGTTATTTTTTTCAAAATTCATTTCCAATCACACATTCTTCTATAATTTTATATGAAAGTTAAAAAAATTTATTTTACTTTTTAAGCACATATTTTTCAACAAAACACTATATTAAAATGTAGTTTGGCCCAAAAAAAGGACTCAGACAAGAGTCTAATCTCACGAACAAGACAAGGGTATCTATATAATATCCAAAAATACTACTACACTCGCATGAATGACCACATGGGTGATCGCATGTGAGTGTGCGGGTCCCATGTAAATAAAATAATATTTCTCCCTACACTCACATGCTGTCACTCATGCAGTCACTCTCGCAGTTCGTGTAGCATTGCTCATATAATATCAATTAAATTAAAGTCCCTCTAAATGAAATGAACTTTTTTTTAGGGATAATTTGCAATAGAAGCCCCAAATCTTTTAAACACTAACATACTTTCTCTTAACCTTCCATTTGTTGCAGTTGTCACTCCCCAAACCTTTCAAAACGTTGCATTTGAGGCACTTTTGGATGGAATCCATCAAATTTACCATTAGTTGATCTTAAAAAATGATTTTGACCATATTTTTAAATTTTAGAAAGGGGGTAAAAGAATAACTTTCCATTTATCACATTAAATAAAAAAATAAGAAATGAAAAGCAAAAAAATAAAACACACACACAATCATTTTCTTCCCCTCACCACCCTTCACCCACCCTTAACGCTCAGTTACTCGACTTTCGCCACAACCATTGCGACTATTTTCCCCAAAACTTTCGCATATATACCTTTGACATTCCTGGATTGAATGCGAAATTTGAGTTCGGATAAATCAGAAATTGGCTCGATTTGATGATTAATTGATACAATTGATTCATGACCTAGTGTATTACCAACCTGAATTGAAAGTATTAAGGCCAAATTTGATGGTTGGGGCAGTGTAGAACCCTCAATTGAAGAGGACAAATCGAGCCCCTACATATGAATTATCCCAACTTGTTCGTCCACTTAGCACCCAAATTGCTGATGACCCATGGTTGGAATATGTGCGTCTTGAAAGAGAGGATGCCAGAACAGGTGGTCCACGATCATGGGGACCACCATCATTGTCGAAAAATTAGTTTGTCAGTCGCGAGTTCGTTGTCTCGAAAAACTGCTGTAAATTTTGATTTTTGTTGTTGTTTGTTATTATGGGAACATGTATGGACACGTCTTGATAACCTTGAGTGACATGTGAGGTGTAATGAACATGGACATCCATGAATTTGGTAGATTTTGTAAGAAAATAGTGCGCAATAGACGATTTTTGGACAAAAATTGGTTCGATTTTTATGTGATATGGGGCTTATTTGTGGGAGGATATTAGTGGTTCATAAGAAGATGGTGATGGTGCAAAAATTCGGAGGTCATGGTGGCCGGAAGTTAGGTTCCATGGTTGGTGGGGGTAGAATATGATTGTTTTGTTGTTTTATTTTTTAATTTAACAAATGTAATTATTTAATGTGATAAATAGAAATTTACTTTTTTACCCCATTTATATAATATTAAAATATGGTAAAAAAATACTTTTTAGGTCAACTAGCGGTAAATTGGACGGATTCCATCCAAAATAGTCTTAGATGCAACGTTTTAAAATGTTTGAGATGACGGCCAGGTGCGGACCCATTCATAACCACATGGGGTTGGTCGCCCTCACTCAACTTCCGAAAAACTTTCGATTCGACTATTTTAATTTTAAAATTTTAGTTTTTTTTGTTTCTTTTATAATTTATTTTAGCATATTTTCTGTCTCGCCCACACTAAAATATAAATTTGGGTCCGTCCCTATTGACGCTACGACAAATGAAAGGTTGGGAAAAAATTTGTTAGTGTTTAAAAGATTTGGAGCTTCTATTGCAATTATCCTTTCTTTTTTTGTTTTTATCACTTTGTGTCTTTAATCTTTTTATTCCTTCCTAAATAGTGCATGCTTGGACATCGACATCGTGCCCATGGGGTCCAATATGCAATTATTGACGCTAAAAATGGCCATAGCCAAATCTCTTAATTCAACTTACATTGCGTGCTCCACAAAATTCTTGGCGTTAGGTGTAGTTTGGTCCAAATTCTCTTTCGCATTTTTAGTAAAGTTGTAAAAATCGACTCGCTCAAATAAATTATCTAACTTTTACTCATTGTCTAACCGGATTTAAGATCAATTTCTGATTTTTGCAATTGAAGTAGTCAATCTGATTTGATCATGACACAACGATTTTTTTTTTTTTTTTTTTCCAAAAGTTATCGTCAAAATGAATGTTAGTTCGTTAAATTGGAAAAAAAAAAAAAAAAAAAAAAAAAAAAAAAAAAGGGGTCGGGTTGCCCTTCCCATCGCCACCCAGCCGGAGATTTTTGAGAGTCGGCTAGGAGTTGGGCATGAATTAAACAAAGGCTCTGAAACAGAGTAAAAATGATGAACACGTGTCGAAATATGATTGAACACTTTGAAAAAAAAAAAAAAAATAGCCAACCAATTTCCGTCAAATCAGTCTGTCCTGACTGGCTGACTCCCTATTTTTTAGCCCGTCCGATTGGCTTTATTCTGAATTAAAATATCTCTTTTACTTATATATTTTTTAAATATTTTTATAATATAAGTAAATTAAATTTGCTTTTAAGCGATGCCATACGTTTTTTACTCTATTGACAAACATGGCCTTACACCATTCCTAATATTTTCCTTCCTTGAGAAAAGAAGAACATACCATTGAGATCAATTTTGACTTCCATCTCTGCAACTCAAACCAAGTCCTCTCTCTTCTCCCTCTACAGTTGAATTATTCATGAACTAATTTCAAGAGTTCCAGTGTGAGTTCCTTCCTTTGATCTATTTTCACTTCTTTTTCTGAATCTGAATCGCTGTATGTGTATTTTAACCTGTAAAAATTTATAAAGACTTTTTTTTTCTTTTTATATTAGTTATATTCTTTTTTCTGCCAATTACCGAACAATCAGACTAAACATTTGATGCTTATCGCGCTTATTTCGGCTACATGTAATTCGGGATGCAGAATTGTTGTGAAGGAAAAATAATAATAATAATAATAAAGCTTATTTGACTTTGAAATATGCTCAAAGTTTTCAGCTTTATCATATTTATTATTGTAGATATTAAGATAATTGATTAAAAGTAACTTCGTAAGGATTTTTTTTTTTAAAAAGAAATCTTAATTGTTATTAGGTGTATAGAAAGTTCACGTATAGTTGAAATTCCAAAATAAAAAAAATAAAAAATAAAAAATTAATAGTTGAAATTTCAAAATAAAAATACAAATTAATTAATGATTTTAAACTACATGACTCTGATTTTGCCAAACTCTGGAGCTTAGAATCAGTTGTGTAAATCTTGAAGCCATTTGATAAGGTTATAGAGGCAAAAGGGGTTGTTTGTATATTGATATGCTGTGGGGTTGAGTTTTTGTCTTTTTTGTTATTCCACTGAATCTTTAAATGGCATTCTCAGATTTTTGACATCCCAAGTTAGTTGTTCTTCTATGTTCTTAATCCATTGGATTAATTTTTATTTGTAATTGTAAATCAGAAGTCACAGATTTATGGCATTATACTAGGGAAAAGATTTTTCAGGCTTTGAAGAACTATAGTTCATTCATGACTAAGTGTAAAAAAGCAAACAGCTCCAGGCAGTCGTGCAAGTTTTCTAGTGAATTTCTCTTGTTGATTTTGCCATGAAAAATGTTGATATGTTTCACAAAGGATTTGGGAATAATAAAATAAATTAAGTCCTCATACTGTTGAAAAAATGAGCAATATTTTCTTGAAGAGGGCAAGGAAATTGCTCTGCAGGTGGATCAGAATATATATAAATGTGGTTTGTATTTTATGTCGGCTCCTATATAGTGATGGCGATTTAGAGAAAGCAGTAACCCCATAAGGAATGTAATGTTGTTCTTGCTCGAAGAGCCTGTAATGGAAATTGTCTAACCACATATACGTGGATATAAGTATTGAAGACAATATTTAAACGATATATACAGTCCTCTCAAATAGTTTAAGCTTTTAGATCAAGTTATTCAACCTAGTATCAGTGCAAGCAAAAGTCCTGGATACAAATATCCCTGCCATTCGTGTAATGAAATTGTGCACCAGTCTTTGATGGGTAAAAGTGAATCCTGCCTGCACGTATGTGAGGGACCCTCTAGCAGTTTAAGCCTTTAGATCAAGTAGCTCAACAATACGTATGAAAATATCTTTTGTTAGTAATGTTCTTTTATTTTTTTGTAAGCTGAGTATGAATTTATTTATATCACAGGGGATTGTATTGTTGGCCTAATTGCCAAACTGACCTGGTCACTGAGACCAGGAGTCCCCTAAATCTGGATAGAAATATTTTGACTACGAAATTATTTGTATTTAAAGAAAAAGTTTAGAAGTTAGACATACTACGAATTAACATTGCACTTATCAGATATATATAACCATGATTATATATGGCTATCATAGAATGACCAGAATAACAGATACTTTGGCATACTTCATGATGCCCCTTTCCTTAGTCTTTCTTTCTTTCCTTTTCATTTCTTTTATATTTTATCAAATTCAAAAGGTACTGGTTGATTTCCTTCTAAGACATAATCAAAGTTTTAAGTGGGGTATGATTAGTTACATTAACATAAATTTATTATTTGTATCTTGCATGCTGATTATTTTATCATTTGGTGCCTTGTAGCATTCCATTATTTTCAACTTTTCTGTTTGCCTCGCAGTTCCATTTACATTAATTTTACAAAATGTTTGATTGCGGCTCCAAGACCCAATATCTTGGTGGACAGAGGGAAAAGTTTCTGAGGTAGTCTAATCTGACCTTGTTCTTGCACTTATTACGAAATGAAATTTACTGCTTGTTATGAAATCCTTAGCGTTTGGAGGATTGTTATCCATTATGTGACGTTTCATGAACTTCCTTCACTAAGCTAGGTTCTTGGAAGTAAGGAGAGTTCTGTGGTTAGACTGCTAGAAGAACAAAGAAGATTCTTCACACACACATATGTTCCAAAGTCTGACAGATTCTCATTGAAAAATATACTAATCAGAAAATAAATTCTTAGAGGTGAGGCGTAAGTTCTGAGGTGTAAGCCTTGAAATGATTCAAAGGAATTTAAAATTACAAAAATTTACTCATAATGAACCATAAACATCTTTAAAAATTCATAATAATATAAATTAATAAAATTAAAAATCTAACTTGCAAACAAACATAGTATATCAATAAAGCATTGAATAGTAACTTCTCAAATTATTAATATCCTAGGAAAATTATAATCTGCTATTGAAGAATAAAAACCTTGATGTCTTTTATATCATCGATACTCATAAGAAATTTAAGGGAATCATCAAATTTTTTTATTCCCTTTTCGTCCAAGTCATAACTATCATTCTCTTCTCATTCTTTGTCATCATTGTAACACTATGTTTGTATTCTTCAATTAGTTCAAAAAGATTGTGTCTTCTCCTTCTTCTTTCCCTTCCATGTATAGGCAGGAAAAAAGAAAAAGGAAAATGAAAATTATATTCTAGGTTATAAAACAATTGTGAAACCATGATGGAAATTTGATCCTCTCCTTAATGTCAAAGATTAGACATTGATTCTGTTCCTTACTATTTGAATATAATTTGCGTCTGTTTGATTTTTGTGTTAGATTGGATGACTTGGACTCTAGACTATCATCCCCATCAGCCTCGGTTGCAACAAACAAATGTGGCTTCAGCATTGATGGTTTAGGCCGTTCTGGTCATACAGCTACTACATCTAAGTCATTCAAGAGAGGAATGAGAAAAGGGTCTGAAGGACTCAAGTCAATTGGACGATCACTGGGTTTTGGTGTTTCTGGGGCAGTGTTTCCTGAAGATCTTAAAGCTTCTGAAAAGAAGATATTTGACCCTCAAGACAAATTTCTTCTGCTTTGGAACAAACTTTTTGTCATTTCATGTATTCTAGCTGTGTCTGTGGATCCACTGTTTTTCTTTCTTCCTGTTTTTGATGACTCATCAAAATGCCTGGGGATAGACCGAAAGCTAGCTATCGCAGCTACAACACTGCGTACAATTATTGATGCATTTTATCTCATTCACATGGCTCTGCAATTCCGGACTGCTTATATTGCCCCATCATCTCGGGTTTTTGGAAGAGGTGAACTTGTCATACATTCTGCACAAATTGCTAAAAGATACTTGCGGTGCTATTTTATAATAGATTTTCTCTCGGTGCTTCCCTTACCACAGGTGCGAAGGAAAACTTTGTCACATTTCCATGTCTTTCTGAATTGCTGTTTTAAATTTCTTTATGGTGGCTTTCTCGGCAACAAAGTTTTTCTAGGTTTTAATGCATTAAGTATCTTGACTGCAAGTTTATTTAATCACCTTGGAAATTTATCATTTGCACTGTTTTTCTAATGTTTTATGTATTTTTCAACTTGTCACTTCATGGTTACCAATGCAATAGTCTCAGCAAGGTAACTTTGCTTGGTCAGCAATATACAAATTCCTATTTTTTTGTTTTTGGGGTGGTGAATAGACTTGATCTTTTCCTGTTATGACGAGAGGTGTAAAACTTGGTTGGGCTACCTAGGCTGTGTGACCTGACTCATATTCTGCACGGCCCAGGCTTAGTACAGCTTGCCAGGGTCTCATTGGCTGTACCTTGGGTTGGTCTGCTGGCTGGTCCTTGGTCTCATGGCCGCTAGACCTCTAGTTGTAATACCTGACTGCATCTTTTCATCTTTACTGATTTCTGATTGTGTCTAAATATTATGTTCTGTGCTTCTTATTCAATATGTCTAAGCATGTAGCTTATGTACTTGTTCATGTATGTTGTGATAATCTAAAGCAAATTGGTGCAATCATTTTTAGTCACACTTCTTTGGTCGCTGGCATTCAAATGAGAAATGTTCGTCATAACTGGATATCCAGGAATTTTCAGGAGGTTTTCTTGTTTTTTTATTAAACAATTACATCTTTGAATTAGTGCAGATTGTTGTCTGGAGATTTCTGCAAAGATCAAGAGGCTCGGATGTACTGGCTACAAAACAAGCGCTTCTTTTTATCATTTTGCTTCAGTATTTCCCTAGATTCATTCGAATTTTGCCCTTAACTTCAGAACTGAAAAGGACCACTGGTGTTTTTGCTGAAACTGCATGGGCTGGTGCTGTGTATTATTTGCTGTTGTACATGCTTGCCAGTCATGTAAGATGCTATTCTGTTGCTAGGCCTCATTTGTTTATCTATTTTTGCCTGTTCCTTTTAATTTTACAACAACTTATGGCTTGATTTTAACTATAGTAAGAGCATCTCCAAGAGGTTCTTTAAAAGTGGAATGCTCTCTATTTTAAAGAGCCAATCTTTAAAATTTTACTCCAAGAGACTTTTTAATTTAACATTTTAAAATAGATAGTGGGTTTGGCTCTCCAAATTTGGAGAGCCAAACCCACCTCTCTATAATTTAATGCTTCAAATATTTCAACTTTCAATGCACAATTTATTGACTTAATTAAATAAATATACTTGAAGAATGATATAATTATTGGAGGAAAAATGGTAAAAATAAAAAAATGAGAAAAAACAATAAATACATATTGGAAATGGTAAAATTAAATGTTAAAAATAAAGAGGCTATTGGAGCATTTTAAAGTTTTTGCTCTTTAAATTTATAGATACTCTTTAAATTATAGAATATGCTCTTTAAAAATAGGAAGCCTCTTTGAGATGCTCTAAATGGTCCTTAAGTAGTTCAGGGTTGGGCTTCTGGGTTTCTTCTATTGATGCCTTTTGGATTACAATATAAATATCACAAAGAATGCCAGAAAGTCATTTGTCATTGAGTTAATATGTCAATTATGAATTTTGGGTTCTGTCTTACTGGACACTTGCATTGGGATGAATTTTTTAAAGAATGTTGGGCTTATGTTGGTTATTTTAGCCTAATCACCGAGAATTATCACTTTTGGTGTCTTCGTTTCTGATGACTTGGTGTGACATGCTTTTCATAAACATATGAAGTAATATTGGGTGAAAATATCTGTCCTGTTTTTAACACTTGGCTATATTATGGCTTCACTTGAAGAAAAGGTCACTATTTCACAAATTTAAGTTTATCTTTATATCCTATTATACCTGCAAGAACCTTCCATGTTGTCCTGTATCCCTTGAACTATTTCACTCTTATAGTGTATCAAAGAGTCTGAGTCATGAACAGTTCATTACTTGTTGAGGATAAGTAGGCTATCAAGTGATCAAGTGACATTTAGTTACTGTAATGGTTTGCTAAATTGAATTTTCCTTTGTCCTGTCCAATGCATTTCCACCTTTTCATTTACAAAATAAAGTGTCCATTTTTATCCATGCGGACCAATTTATAGTTTTAGGTTATATCCATCATCATCAAGTTGTGCCTTCTACCTTTCACAATAAGTTTTAAACCATCATCATTCAATAATTTATTTTAGGTTATATTTTAAGTTTTAAACCATCGCCATAGGTTATATCCATCATCATCAGTTTATATTTTAGGTTATATCCATCATCATCAATTATAATTTATGAATTATATCGTTCACATATTATGTGCATAATTACTACATAACTGTAGATTCTTATGATATTTGCTCGTGCAATAATGCAATATGGAAAAACCACACCAAGAAAAATTAGTTTATTTATAATCAGAGAGAATGTTTGGTACGTAATTTTGTTTCCAGGGCACTAACCTAACAAATAGGCCAATCTGCTATTCCTTCTCAGGGAAGCAATCTATTGATCCCAAGTCATTCTTTTACAATTATTATGTTCATATAATGAATCCTGATGTTTATAGTCCGGGTGATAAATATTTTTAATCCTGAATGAAACCTTTTTGTTTACACTTCTACATGGTTCATTTGCAGATAGTTGGGGCTTTCTGGTACTTATTGTCGGTGGAGCGAAATGATACATGCTGGCAAAAAGCTTGTAAACATACTGTTACATGCAACACCGATTTCTTATATTGTGGCAACGAGAAGATGAGTGGCTACAATGCCTGGGGTAACATCAGAGATTCAGTTCTAAACTCATCTTGCCCTGTAGATGATGATAACAATCCACCATTTGATTTTGGAATCTTCGATCAGGCTTTGTCGTCTGGCATAGTTTCATCAAAAAACTTCTTGTCTAAATATTGCTACTGTCTGTGGTGGGGGCTGCAAAATTTGAGGTGAACAGACTTCTACACTCATCTGGAACCATGTGTATTTGAACAGTGTCTTAAACCTTCAGTTATTTAGACCTTACAGAGTCTGCATCATTGGCTGATTGAATTTTTGGGTCATTGTGATATGATGACACACTTTCCATATCTATTTTCTTTGTATCCTTTCTTGAACTCATTATTTTCTGGTTCCTAGTGTGGATAACATTCTCAGTTTTTTTCAAGTGAAATTGATAAAGTTTTCTCGTTACGCTTCTTTTATTTTGTTTGGTTGCAGACTTCAGGTACTATATATGACATATCCAACTTTACACTCATAGTTGTAATAAAGTACATAATTCTTGTAAAAATTGTGTAAACGAAGTGGTTCGTGAAGCACTGCAAATTGGTGAAATAAATCAGATTCTCCTGTCACTGCTCTACATTCCATCAATAGGGAAATCTTGTGCTTATACACACACACGCACAAAATTTCAGCGTGTAATAAAATTATAGCATCTGTTTGCATAACAGAAGATGAATAGAAGTCTTGATATTTGATTGAGACATTCAATTTTGTCAGCATTACTCCGAAATGCTATGTTCCTGCATGTCAAGTGTCTGACTCTCTGATTTGATATCAAAGTTCACGTTCAATTGCAGAAATTTTTTATAGGATCTCACTGCATTTGATCAATCTCTCTTTTATTCATCTCAATGTTTTGTTATTTTCTTTTTTCTGTTTAAACTTGTATTATATGTTTATGCATCAATTTGGCCTTAGTTATATGGTATAGACAGTTGGGTTATAATCAATAGCTTGGTTCATGTTTAGACAGGTGTCCACTACAGTGTAGTCAGGATAGGGTGCCTGCTCATTACACGTACGCTTCATACAATTATCATGCATGATTAATGAAATTATGACGTAATTGTGCTAGTCCCTTTTTGATCGGTTTAAAAATTGCTTGTCAACCTTTATTTTAACATTCTGTGTAAGTACAGTAGCAGGGAACTTTTTATTGAATATGCTGATTTTTTGGTTTTGAGTTGAAATTCAATCATCAAAATTGTCTTCGTACTTGATTCCACTATCAATTACAGCATTCCTCAACTTCTCTCTGCAGTACACTTGGCCAGGGACTTCAAACCAGCACCTATCCAGGAGAGTCTATATTCAGCATTGCATTAGCTATCCTTGGCCTCATTCTTTTTGCACTGTTGATTGGAAACATGCAGGTAATTGCTGCTGTTATGGACTATGATGGTTGTATCATTGTTTTGTGCTGTACTTTCTTCTTCTTTTTCTCTCCCCACCCTTACCACATACAAATTGAAAAAGGAAAACAACATTGCGGCTCTTCTTTTCACTTGAACTTTTTAGTGTGTTAATTTTCACACACTTAGCCTCCCATTTATTACCTTTTTTAGAAAGGATTTCTGAAGTTTCTCCTGCTATGTAAATTTAGATTCCTGATGGTGCAAAACTCTTGCAATCTACATAGATACTTCTCTCTTTTGATTTTACAGATCTCTTTTAGGATTCATTATGTTGACAAAAATAATTTTGAAACTAAGATCTCATAATTAATTTTGAGTAAACAAGATAATTAAATTGGAGATTAATTTGGTTCTGTAGTTAGTCGAGTGTACGTATAAAGTGGACTGAGCCAGCATTGATAATTAACATAGGCTTATCATAGATGATGTGTGGTGTATTGGTGCTTAAATTTTGGTTCTTTGCAAAGAGTGCGCACAGATCTGGAGTATCAGAATGACCCTATAATGTGCTTCAACTTCAGATCGGCTTGGTCATGATTGGTTGGTTTCATTTAACACTTGATGAGTTAAACGATTTGTTGTTATATTAGGTCGCACTATGCTATTTTTTCTATAGATTTATTCAAGATATGTAATATCATGAATGGTGAGAACTCCTATGGCTGTTAAGGTGTTCAGCAGAGCTGGTTTCCTATAACACATCGCCAAGAACGGTAAGAAGAACTATTGCTTTTCCCACCCGAAGTTTAATTTAATTTTGATTTTAAGGTTTCCTTTCAACAAGTGGATTGGATGATATTCTAAATTTATTGATCACAAGCCCACGGTTTAGTACTATTTGGTATTCAGTAGGTGGAGCACAAAAACAAGGAATAGTAACTTGTAAGAGCTAAGTTTAGTGGTGTTGCGAGGAACATATCGACAGGGAGAATAACTAATACACTTATTGTGCAACATGACTTTCCTGAAGTGCAGTAGCAATAAGAACATTTTGTACTTTTTAATTATGTATCACCTCTCTGTAACTGCATCCAAAGCAGTTGGAATTTTGAGTATCGAACCATACCATTGCTCAAAAAGTAATATGGAATTGCTTATTTCTTGTGTTATTTTTTTCTGTTGCAACAGACATATCTCCAGTCTCTTACTATTCGACTTGAGGAGATGAGAGTTAAAAGGCGTGACTCAGAGCAATGGATGCATCATCGCTTGCTCCCACCAGATCTTAGGGAAAGGGTCAGACGGTATGATCAATACAAATGGTTGGAAACACGTGGAGTAGACGAAGAGAGTTTGGTTCAGAGCCTACCAAAGGATCTTAGAAGAGACATAAAGCGCCATCTTTGTCTGGCCTTGGTCAAGAGGGTAATTACCTTATTATAGTTCATTTCCATAGACCATGATTATTTTTATGCAAATCTTTCTCGAGTAGTGATTCTACGAATGGAATCTTGGACAGGAGAGAGGGGTGGAGGGGGTGCTCCGTTCCTGGTTCTCCTGATTCCCTTTTTTTTTTTTTTTTTTTTTTTACTGTCTGCACGTCTTAAAATATTCGAAGGCTTCCTATATATGGATGTAACAGATGCATGATGTATTGTATCGTAATTTTTGAGCAGCACACTAGTGACCACAAACGTTTTGCAGGTTCCGCTATTTGAGAATATGGATGAGAGGTTGCTAGATGCCATATGTGAACGGTTGAAACCCTGTCTATCCACTGAAAATACTTACATTGTTCGAGAAGGAGATCCAGTTGATGAAATGCTATTCATCATACGTGGACGTCTAGAAAGTGTGACAACTGATGGTGGGAGAAGTGGTTTTTTCAACCGCAGTTTACTAAAAGAGGGAGATTTTTGTGGAGAAGAGCTTCTAACCTGGGCACTGGATCCCAGATCAGGTTCCAACCTACCGTCCTCTACTCGAACAGTGAAGGCATTGACAGAGGTTGAGGCTTTCGCCCTAACAGCCGAAGAATTAAAATTTGTTGCTAGTCAGTTCAGACGGCTTCACAGTAGACAGGTTCAACACACCTTCCGTTTTTACTCGCAGCAGTGGAGGACTTGGGCTGCGTGCTTTATCCAAGCAGCCTGGAGGCGGCACTGCAAAAGAAAACTTCTGGAGCTTCGTAGGAAGGAAGAAGAAGCTGCCGAAGAGTTAGCTGGGGCCAGCACAAATGCCAGTGGAGGCTCATACAGCATTGGAGCGACATTCTTGGCAACGAGATTTGCAGCAAATGCTCTCAGGGGAGTTCACAGAAATCGAAATCTAAAGAGTGCTCGGGAATTGGTGAAACTCCAAAAGCCACCAGAGCCCGACTTTACTGCCGATGCAGATTGATTTCTTTTGTAACTTATATTTTGATGAAATGATTTGTCTACCGATCTAACATTTTCTCAAGCGCGGTTACAGTTGTGTGGCTCATTAGGACATTATGTGACTAAATACGCTTGATTTGGTTTCTTCCACCTTGTTCTTGGTTCATTTTCCCTCATCTGGTTTGTATTAAGAAATGTAAAGAATTAGTCTTTCTACTTTTTACATTGTATATCTGCTTGGCCCCCTCAATGATTCATGAGCTACTAAGAAGAACTCAAGACGCTCTATTCAGGGATGGCAACAAAACGAGACGAAAATTCTCATTGTCTGTCCCGTTTTCTCATTCACTTAATTATTTTTAATATTATCTATTTTATTTCATTTCATTTCAAATATAAAATAAAATAACATAATAAGATTCAGGATGGAGACCATGTTTTCTTACAGTAACATGTGGATCTTTTAAGTTATACCTTTGAACTTTAATACACGATAAAAATGTATTTTCTGTACTCATTTATTTCGTCAAATACTCTGAAGAATAATGTGTTGAACTCATGCTTGCTTCAAAGAGGCAAAATACCTAGTACTATCCCTATTAGCTAATGTTAGTTCGCTGGTTTCGTCTCGAACCACCAGCCTCATCCATTTTTGGGTCGATCATGCCTCCATTTGGTATTTAAGCGTTACATTTCTCAGTGACTTCAGCTAAAGCTGTAGTTGGAAAAATGGCCCTTTCGACAGTGAAATTAACAGAACTAAGTCGAGCAGCTTCTCCACTCTCCGTTTTCCTCGCCAAAACCAAATTCTCTCCCTCTAAATCCTTCTCTTCCCTCCACACTGCCACCTCAACCAAGGTCCCCAAATGGTGTCCAAGAGGTTAGTAACGAGCAGGGAACTTACGTGACATTAACCATAAGAAGAGGCACAACCGTCAGGTCCATTGCCGGAAAGTGACAGAGTGAGAAATTTGGAACGATACATGTACTTTAGTGTTTAAATTGGAACAATTTATATTTGAACATTGCCACACGTGCATCAAAGTTTACATAAGGAACTACATAATATCCACATGACACTCTACCATTTGCCATTTTAAATACAATCAATTTTTCCCTCAAATCTTTTCCATCCACGCATTTTCAGTAATCGTTTATGTACCCTTCTTATGTACAAGTAGCAAAATCCTTTATATTTTGAGTGACCATTTTTGAAAATTCACCAAAACCTTTGTGACAAAAGGTGTAACTTAACTCTCTAGATAGAATTCTGAAAGATGCAAATCATGCAGAAGCACAACATAGGTCAAAATAGTATTCTCCTGCATATAGTTTTAGCTGTAACAGAGAGGGAAAAATACTATTTTACAGGAAATACTGTGAAACCGACGTAATTAACGACGTTGATTGCTACAGAATCCTCTCAAGTTGTCTCCATACAAGGTTTGTATAACACGATGAAATAATAATAATAATAATAATAATAACAGCAAAGCAAAGCAAAGCAAAGCAGATACAAAAACTTAATACCCGTATAAAAAAGCTACGAAAGACGAGTTTTGGGACCTAGGCTGAGTTATAACCATGAAACCGCTGATGGCACACGTTTCAAATCCAATCTGGGGAGTTTATGAACTTCTTAAGGAACTATAAACACTTCAAGTTCACATTGTTTCACTTAGTCAATCTTCACCGATGAGTAGATTAGCCTCGTGAAAAAGAAACATGCTAAAAACCCAATAGTACCAGTCACAACGAAGAAAGCATATGAAGCAATGAGCATGTATCCGAAGTACAAAATGCCAGACACCGGTTTTGTGATGTTGAGCTTTGTGAAGAAGTAAAATGCTGCATAAAGGAAGAGGTAGAGAGCCGATGACCCTGAAGTCAGGTATGACCTCCACCACCAGAGGTAGTCCTCACTGCACAGCTGGAAATAGCAAAGCACAATCGAGATCTCAGCACAGGTGACAATTAGGATGATGAACACGATGGAGAGGAAACCGAAAATATAGTAGAACTGTTGCAACCAGATTGACGTGAGGATGAAAAACAGCTCAATAAATACTGCACCAAATGGAAGTATGCCTCCTATTAAGACAGAGAAAACGGGATTCATATACCAGGCCTGCTCGGGAATTTGCCTTGGAATCTTATTGGTTTTCACTGGCTCCTCTATAGCTGGCTTCTTAAATCCAACATAACTACCTACGAAAATGAGGGGAACTGAAATGCCAAACCACAAGAACACTAATGCAAACATGGTCCCGAATGGTACAGCCCCTGATGATTTTTCACCCCAAATTAAACCATTCAACACAAAGAATATGGCGAAAATTATCCCCGGGAACATGAAAGCTGTTTGAAGAGTAATTTTCTTCCATTCTGTTCCCCTGAACATCTTGTAGAAACGAGCCGAGGCATATCCAGCAAAAAGGCCCATGAATACCCAGAGAAGAAGCATAGCTGTCATCAATCCTCCTCTGTTCGAAGGGGATAGGAACCCTAGCGAAGCAAAGATCATGGTAACTACTATCATCCCAAAAAAAACTGAACACCAGTTCCAACATAAACACAAAGCAAATCTGAGTTTGCCGGAGGTCTGAAAACATCCCCGTGGACCAATTTCCATCCCGTTTCTTCTTGAGCTTCTTCCTGCGTCTCTAACTGGTTGTACTTGGAGATGTCACGGTAAAGGGTCCGCAACATAATCATGGCCACCATTCCAGAGAGAAAAAGGACAATCATCAAAGAATTGACAATTGAGAACCAATGGATTTGATCATCGGCCATATAAAGATAAGTATCCCATCTAGATGCCCACTTAATTTCACTTTCCTGCAACAGAGAAGCAAGGAGCAAGACATGCCGATATACCAACATCAATACTGAATATATAATTATTTTATGCACACCAAGACACGAAGCATTACCTTGAACTCAACATCATACGTGAAGATGATTTCCTTCTTATCTTCAACCTCCTGAGGGGAATCAGAGCTGGTTACAGTGCGTTTTGCATGTGGATCACAGGTCGTTAGAAGTTTTTTATCATCCCATTTACCCTTGTATTCATGCCTTACACTGGATGCACAAAGAGAATCAAGCATCAACTGACAGGCAAGAACTATCCAAAGCATAAAATTAAGTAATCAGCATCATTACCTGAATGGTTTGACTTCAAATCCCACAATTCTTGCAGCATCTGTTTGTTCATCCTTATGAAACTTCACTGTAAATGTCAAATGGTTGTTGATAAAATATTTCTGCTCCTTTTTCTATAAATAAAGAATTCAGGGAGGAAAAAAGAAGTCAAAACTGATCTTCTCATTAAAACAGTAATACTAAGAAATTTGCAACTTCGAAAACAAAGCAATTTAGTACTTACTCCAGCATACTGTCCTATGAGACCAATATGGAAACCATGTTGATAAACCACTGAATCAATGTCGTTTCTTTTATAAGGCTCGACTAGTGGGAGATTATCTAAAATCCTGTTAAGAGAACGTCAAAAAGTCAAAAGTAAGCCATGTACTGCAAGAATATTAAAATGTACAAGATTCCTCAACAAGTTGGCTCACATGTTCACCCGGTACTCATCTTCTATCCTCTCTTTGAATTTCTTTGCATCTTTGGCGTTAAGTGTAATACGGCAAACAACATTACACATTTGTGGCTCTCGCATTTTAAACTGTAATGATATGATAAACTTGGGTGAGAAGTTAATTTTTGAATTATGTAAAATGTCTATTACATACTGTCTTAAATGACATAAAGAGCGGTGGATTGAGTTAATTGTCTAGTAATAAAAGAAGAGCACTTCTTCACGTACAGGGGGGGGGGGGGGGGGGGCTACAGTGAGTGACCTGTAGCGCACCTGTAGTCCCCCCCCCCCCCCCCCTTACGTGTAGACAAAATCATAAAAGAAATGGAAAAAACAATACTGACCTCATACGGAGAGTTTTCAATACGATCACCCCGAAGAACTTCTCCAAGATTCTCTGCACTGTCCAAAATTTTATCTGGTTTGCAGTAAGGAAGGGAATAGTAGGAGTATGGAAGTTGGGTTTTAACGGAGGCCAGTTTGTTTACTTTGACCTTCAGAAGATCACCCTGCATCAAAGAAACACAAAAACAGACAATCATGTCACAACAAACTGGGAGTAATTTAGAACAAAGCAGCGTGTAAATATGTACACACAGCTGTATTTATGTACGGTGCTTGGAAGATAGGCGCTAAGAAGTTTCGCAATGAATTTCGTTCAACAGGCTTAGATCTTGCTGGGAATATGAAAAACGAGAGATACTGAAACTAATGATTGGTCAATATCACCCATTTGACATACCTATGTGCACCTTATCATCATTGAATAGCAAACTTCCAATTTTAAAACTCTACCGAGACTTTCTTCTCTTATTTTGAGAAAGACACAAAATCAGATCTATTACAATTCACATAAAGGCCAAAGAAAAAAAATATATGAAAGAGAAAAGTTCAAAATCCATTCAAAGAAAAATTTGTACAATTTCCGTGCAACCGAGACTTCAGAACATAATATAGTCATTTGGCTGCTAGTAGATCTAATTAGCATGTTTTCATCTACTCCTAGTAGCAAAAATAAACTGTTTAGAAGTATGTTTGGGAAGTGTTCATAAACGGTTTTAAACTATAAATATATAGAAATGAGTGGTTATAGGTGAGTAATATTTGTGGGCCCCCCGAAATGTGTTCATTTATAAACATGAGCCAAACATAGGCTAAGTTTCTTTATTTACATTATGAAATTGCATTTCCATAAATTTGTGGCCAGAATACTTCTGATGTGAATTTTTCAAAGGTATAAGTGATACAAGAAATCTGTCTGCCTAGAACTAGAATAGGACTCTTTTTTATTCAGCTAAGAAAAAGCTCTAGTACTCCTGAATCTTTAAATGTCATATAATACTCAGCATTATTCTTAAATTATCCACTTAACCCAGCTCTTGTATTGATTTTTCAGAATAATAGGAAAACAACTTAGATAAGAAGTGGCGTGTCTAAAATAATAAAATTCATACGAAAAATAGGGAGAGGTATTGAGAGTAAGAATCCACGAAATTGGCTTGAATTTTCCGTAGTCCCGTCCGTGTAGCATAAAATTTTGGGGTGTTTGAGGTTTGGGATTGAGCAATGTGGACTCTTTTGTATTCTCCCCTTCTAATTATTAGAGAAGTTCTGGTCTTTGTCCATGAGCTTAACCCAAGTGTAACACCATAAAATGATTTCTGTTCTGTTTATCTTTTATCTTTTATCTATCACCCAGTATTGAGGCTTGTGCACAACAAATCTAGAAAATTCTACTCATATAATCCAAAGCAGGGGCCATCAATGATTCATATTTACATATCACATCCAATCCAGATGAAAAAAAAAGGGTCAAAATATCAAGGAGTCATTAAAAGAAGAAAATTTGGTCAAACTATATCGTAAGTAACAGGCATACTGCAATTTTTGTTCCATTTCCTTGAGTTATGGCAACGCAAAACTCATATCTTGAATTAACACCTATCATATCGATCCATAAACATACAATGTAGAACCGACAAGAACGTATAGTAATCAGGGGCGAATCCAGAGCTCGAGTTCAGCTAGAGCGGATCGCGAATATTGAACGCTTATTGTCAACGGTGAACGTCTGTGATAGCGGAGTTGTTTAGTAATATTTAATTAACTAATATTCAAAAAATCATACGGACAAGAACTAGAAGAACTAAATACATCACTAGAACTAGAATTAGGTACCAACTTTTATTTCGGATGAAAAAATCGTTCTGTAAAATATTTTAATTTATTTTTCAATCAAACATGCAATATATATTAACAAAATATCAATATTCAATTTACAATTAAAGTTAATTAAACAAGTATTATTATATTAACAAGTTTGAAATTATTTATGAGTTTATATCAATTTTATGTGCTTGTATGATTTCACTTTTCCGTGATCAATTTTTTGTGAAAGAAAAGTGGAACATTCTATTAATTAAATAAATTTTGTTGAAAGACTCATTATGACACTAAAGCAAATTTTTTTTACAAATTCATTCGCCATTAATTGATCAAATTCTCAAATAAATTGATTAAAAAAAAATCAAAAAGAGGGACCAATAACTAGTTAAAATGTTTCTATTTGTAATAAAATCAGTAAAATGAATATATATTATTTTATTTCATTGAGTGTCACAAATCAATACTTGTCATAATGGTAAAGTTATCAATATTCCTTAGCTAAGGTCATGGGTTCAAATCCCCTTTACACTTATTTTTGGTAAAAAAATGTTTACAAAAAATATATAACATATTGTCATTGGAAGATTTCGAACTCAAAACCTCTAGTTTAATAAAGGAAGCACCAACCAACTGAACTACAAATGATGAATGTGAAAATAATGAATTATTGAATATGTAATATAAATCTTTTATCTATTCTCAAAAAATTAAAAAATTAAAAAAAAAAAATCTTCCAAGCAAATCCAGCTAGAGCGACCGCTCTAGCTCACCGGTACCTAAATCCGCCCCTCATAGTAACTATAGTAGTTCAAAAATCAATGTTAATGCATTAGTTTTTGCACAAAAAGCACTTGCGTTTCACCCAACTGATTACCTTAATTAAATTCAAAAATAATATTTAGATCTTATTGTATTAAAGATACTGCAACCTCACCGAAAATTTGTCAAAAGAAGTTTAAAAAAATGTATAGACCTGAGAGAAAGAAGCCCTTTAAAAAACAAACACTAAATTGCATGACAGAAACTAAGTAAAATTCACAAATGTTCATAAAATCCATCATTTCATAATATAATCTATTAAATCCATTCAAATATTCACAAGTTTAACATATGCACAGCTCGCACAAACCCACATAACTGAAACAATGAAAATAATTATAAAATTAAGATCTAAAAATATACTAATCAATATTCATACAAGCTCTTATAGAAGTTACCTTGAGGAAATCTTGGGGAGCAACACCGGGGAGGTAGAAGCAGTGAGCGGTGGCGATGAAGAGGAAGATCGCAAAACAAAAACACAGCTGAATCGTGCTAGACCTTCTCTCCATTTTCTTTCTCTAAAATTAACCACAGATCAACACTCCAAAAATCAAGATCTGCCGATGCTTATACAAATCTGCGTGTATATATAGATGTATATATGTCCGTGTGTTTTGAACGTATATACGTCAGTTTGTGAGGATCGAATGGCATGGAAGAGAATTCAACTGCAGTCTGAGGTAAAAGGTATTCAGAGGTGATTGGGAGTGACTTTTTGGCTATGAATTGATATTTGAATAGTGATACGATGAAAATGTATGGTTAAAAAAGGAGGAAAGGTTATTAATGTGATGAAAAATATTATTTTATTAAAAAATGTGTAATTGAAATTAAGAATTGATTGAGAACTGATTCTCAAAATCAATATCAAACAGGCTTTCAATCATGTGGTACGTAATCTTATTTACTCCTACCGGCTACCACTCTCATCACATGAGTGGGGGCTATTCGTGAGAATATTTTATTCGAGTGGTCCTTTCATTGGTATATATACTTTTAGTTAACCCAAATTATTATCACTAGATAAATTTAAAGGTACTATTATTAGATAAAGCTATTTATAGATAATTTTACTTTGAGAATAACTTTATATCAATTTAATTGACGACTTTTCCACTCGACACCATGGATCATTAAGATTGTCGAGAATAGGCTGACTTTTATATCACCCTTCAATTTGCTTTTACTTAATCTCATTTACACCTACCACTCTCCCATGCGTGGGGGCTATTGGTGAGAATATTTTATTTGAGTTGCCCTTTCATTGGTATAAATACTCTTAGGTAATTCAAATTATATATCACTGGATAAATTCAAAGGTACTATTATTGGATAAAGCTATTTATACATAATTTTACTTTAAGAATAACTTTATATCGATTTGATTGACGACTTTTCCACTGGACACCATGGATCACTAAGGTTGTCGAGAATAGACTGGCTTTTATATCACCCTTCAATTTGCTTTTACGTAATCTTATTTACACTTACCATTCTCACATGGGTGGGGCTATTGGTGAGAATATTTTATTCGAGTTGCCCTTTCATTGGTATAAATACTCTTAGGTAATCCAAATTATATATAACTGGATAAATTCAAAGGTACTATTATTGGATAAAGCTATTTATACATAATTTTACTTTGAGAATAACTTTATATCGATTTGATTGATGACTTTTTCACTGGACACCATGGATCACTAAGATTATCGAGAATAGGCTGACTTTTATATCACCCTTCAATTTGCTTTCTTACATAAATGGATACCAAACATTTAAAATCAGGGATGGAGTCAAGGAGAAAAAAAATTCTACTAAGATGATATATAGAAAAAAAAAATTCCTAAAAAAATCGCAGAAGAAAAATTTAATGGCATTCTCCGCTCATGCTGGTGACCTAGATGTGGTCAAGTCAAATTACTTGTCCATCAATCAAATGATTAATGTCTACCTAAAATTCAGTTGGTGTTTTTTTTTATATGAGAAATGGTAGAATTGATTTTACGTTGAAGAAATAATTAAATATTTTTGTATTGTTGCACAATCGATATTTGATCACAGAATTTATTCGAATAATTAACATAATTCTTAACACGTTTGTAAATAATCGTGATACTATTAATCTTAGGTTGCTTATTATCGTGTGAAATTCGGATTAATAACCTTCTGTATGATACATAATTTTTATTTACTTATTATCCACATATTTTGTGACTCACAGCTTATTTAATAAAAGCTTTGCCATACACGTGTGGCTGGAATTTTGATGAAACATGAAGACACTTAAATGGGCCGACAAATAGACCAAATCCAATGAGCATTATCTTTAAGTTTGGGGGAAATGGCAAGGAACTGGCAATACAAAGAAGAGAAAATTACATGAATACAGGTATTTCAACTTCACTTTACGTAGATGAGATGCAAAAAATTTTTAATAAAAAAATTAGGTTTCAAATTAATAATTAAAATATGATATATAAAAACCCTAAATGACGCCCTCTCTTCTCATATCTTCACACGCTCTCTCTCTCTCTCTACCATATCATACAATGGCAACCTCTCTACGCTACCCCTCAATGTCGCCGTTGAGCAGTGCTCGCCGTCATAGACACTTTCGATTGCCTCTGCGAGCATCACAGTGGTCGTCTGGACGGCGTTATCTCTACAAATCTCTTCTCACTTTCTTCCTTTTTTTGAGTGGTTCGGTGGTGGATGTGTGAGGTAAGGTGCGGTGGTGGTGGTGGTGTCAGATGTGCAGTGTGGCAGTGATGTCCTACTGTGGTGTGGTGTATGTGTGTTGATTTGTGTGAGTTTTGTGGTGGTGCTGGAGATGGGGACTATTTTCAAATCAATGCTGGGAAAATGGTAGTGTGGTTGGATGCGGTTGTGGTGGTTGTATGAGTTGCGAGTGTGGCGGTGGCATTGTCGGTGTCAAGTGGTTTTGCCCAATTGTTGTCGTGCAGATGTGGTGGTTTATGGTGGGTTTCAAATATGGTTGGGGTAGTGGTGATAGTGGTTATTTTGGTTGCCGTGTAGATGTGGGTATGGTGGCGGTGGCTCTGCCGGTGTGCAGTGTTTCTGGCGGTGGGTGGTGTTCACCATGGTGTTTGGGCAGCGGTGTGTGTTTTGTGTGGTGGCGTAGGTGGAGGTGGAGGTGTTGACGGTGGTGGAGGCGGTTGATGATAGTGATGGCAGGTGCGGTGGTGATGGTATTAGACTTAATATTTGGTTATATATGATCTTAAAATTTAATAACCCGCGACCAACAAATTTTAAAATTTGTGATTCACAGATAAATTGTGACCTGTAATTTTTGGATTTGTGATCAGTAAAATAAATTGTGACCTATAAAAATTTAATTTTTGACTTCGAGATAATCTGTGACCCACAAATTTTTTTAATTGTGACCTCAAAATAATTTGTGATCAATTAATTTGACAATATGTGACCAGTGAATTAGTTGTGACCTTTAATTATGTAACTGTGACCATGAATCAAATAATTGTGACATTAAAATAATTAATTAATAAGTAAATTTTAATTAATTAATGAAAACTTGATTTTTGCATTTTAAAATCTTTGAGTCTGAAATGTGAAATGATCATACTTAAAGCCTGAGTGATGAATTCTTCCCTACAAAGAATCCACGAAGAGGTCGTGGCACTGCCAAGCCCACTTTAGCATTTTTTTTTTTTGGTGAAAATTACATCCAACTAGCTTTTTAAAGATCCAACTTAAAAAATCACAACTAAAATTTGTTTATACAAAAATCATATATTAATTGAAATTTTTAATATTAATAATGTTCAATTTCTCTTTCCGCTATCTTTCTCTCTCTAAATCATTACCACTCAAACCTTAAAAAAAATCCAAAATCATAGATCACATAACACACACACACCACACTCTCTCTCTATCTCTCTCTCTCTCTGACGGTTCTGATGACAATAGGTAGAAGAAAGGCGACTCTGGCTTCGACGCTTACTGCTAGTTTGGGCGGCGCGCAGCAGGGTCCCGACGCACTGCTATACATAACACCTCGCAATGATAGAACCACCGTCGCGAAAATCGTGTGCAGAACCACCATTTTGTACAAATGGATTGAGGCTTCTATTTTCAGCATGTCAAAACCACGTAGTATACTAATGTATTGATCGCGACAATCGTGTGCATAACTACCATTCTGTTTTCTCATAGATCTATTTCCCGTTTCATCGGGTGATTATTCATTAATGGCGGAGGCGTCAATTTGTTTTCTCTATTTTAGTATGTATCTTCGAGTTGGTGTCAATGGTTGTGGTGTGATGGAGATGAAGGAGATGGTGAATTTGAAGTGGTGATTGTTGAAATAGGTGGTGGTGGCAATGGTTGTAGTGGCGGCGGTGACACACGACGGCGAAGGTGACATCAAGTTTGGGGATGTTTTGTGGTGGTGTGGTGTGGTGTGGTGGAGATGGTAGTTGTGATTCGTGGGACAATGGTGCTGGTAAGTTGAGGTTGTATAAAGAAGGTTTGTGACCAATTATTTAGTTATTATTATCAATAAATTGGTTAATTTGTAACCAATAAATAATATTTGACCAATTATTTAAAATTGTGACCAATAAATTGGATATTTTGTGACTGATAAAAAAAATGCGAAAAATAGCTTGTGATCAATAGATAATATGTGACATAAATATTTTAATTGTGACTTATAAAATTTATGATTTTTTACTAATAAATAAATCATGACCTATAATTTTTTTTTTATTTGTAACCAATGAATAAATTGTGACTTATAAAATTGTTGTGATCCTAAAATAATTTTTGACCTATAAAACCTTTTATTCGTGATCGAAATATAATTTGTGATCAATTAATTCAATCATTTGTTAACAAATAGTATAAAATTGTGACAGTAATATATTTAATTAATAAAATATATATTTAATTCATTATTTCATAAATCAAATTTAATTAATATTTGATTTTTAAAGTTTTAAATCTTGGTTCTTAATTTTGAAATGAACTACTTAATCTTTTAGTTATGAAACTTCCTTTTTTTTTTCTTGGGATAATTAGACCCCATTACCCATTAGGTGGCCCAAATTGAAATATGCCCCTTATCACAATTAATTCTAGACTGTCGATAGTTGCCATTTGTCGCTATACATGGTAGTTTGTTATATGATGTACTAAAATAGTAATTTTTTATTACATCACGCGTAAAGTAATAAACTGTCATGTGTATACCACGTGGGGGCAACTACCAATAATTTTCACTATAAATAGTATTATTTTGACCATTTACTTAGTGAGAGGAAAATTTTCTGGTATTCGACTTCATTGCTTTGTGTTTCTCGTTTTCCTATTTCGGATTACCCTAAATCAATTAAAATCATCTACCAAATCTTTCGCCCAATCCGTTGCAACAACGTTACTGTACTAACCGAAGCATAATTTTCATCATTTATGATCTCTATTATGAAATGTTTTGATCAGAAAACATGAACCCTAAAATTCCCAGTCTAATCATTCTAATTTACAAAATTTTGACTTACTTTGAAGCTATGGGAGTTTCATGAAGCAATGATTCTCATAAATACTCCAAAAATGGATCAAAACCCTCTGAAATAACAAAATTTAGTACCACACCAGCACGTCAAATGACAAATGGAGTCCTTTTATTCTCAAGTTGAAAAATGACATGTTACACTTTATTGTTCATGCTGTGACATATTAGAATTAAACTTATTTACATTTTTAAGCTTAAAAATTTAAAACCATAAGTTTTTAAACTATTTTTTTTTTTTTTTTTTTTTTGTTTAGACCTAAATTAAATTAATTTAAAACTTTCTTACAGAGAAGTGACATGCTTTGTCATTTTTTTAAAAGTAACATACTGTAAGGGTCTGTTTGATTGTAAGGGTGAAAAACGGGTGGAAAGAAAATGAATGGCATGGAATTGAATTGCCTAGAAAACCTTTTACAGGGAATTGTAATTAATGGTGTTTGATTGGTATAATTTTCCACCTGGCAAATTTTTCGTTTGGCTTTGTTTTTTATGCAAATTATCAATTAAATGGATAATTTTTTTTACTATTGACTTTGAAATGTGTTCTAATTGCTTAAAAAAAAAAAAAAAATTTGTCAAAAAGTTGGAAAACATTTTCCCACCACTATGGTGAAAAAACGTTTTCTAACTTTTGTGCATCAACCGCTTGTACCTTGGAAAACGTTGGAAAACGTTTTCCCTGAAAAATTAGTGCAATCAAACAGGTGAATAGTAAAAAGTAGGAAAACGTTTTCCACCTTCCACGGAAAACTACCCCCTATCAAACAGGCCCTAATTACTTTTGATTGGAACTATAAAATCAAATTCGTAACAATTATATACTTGATTTGCAATAATTCAAAGTTTATACTATTTCTTATGTTAAAATTTCAAGTTTGAGGTATACCTCTTAGCCAGAGGTGAATTCAGGATTCGAGTTCAATTAGAGGGGACCGTGAGGTATACCTCTTTGCCAGAGGTGAATTCAGGATTCGAGTTCAATTAGAGGGGACCGTGAATGTTGAAAGTTTACTATCAACAACCAATAGGGCTGGGCAAAACTTCATGATCGAACTGGACCCGAATCGAGCGATTCTTTTTAAATTAAATACCCGAACATATATCTAAATTGAGAATCGATGGGTTCAGTACGGTTCTCGATTCAAGATCAAGAACCGAAAAACTGAATCTCCCTAACTTTTTTAATTTATTTATTTTAAATAAGCCAAGTTATTTTATTATTTTCTAAATTAATTTTGCTAACCCAAAAATATGATTTTCATATTTCTAATTTTCAGTCCAAATCCAACTTAATCAAATTGACTTAAGTTTTATCTAAATCCATTATTATATCGTAGTGTCGTTTCTTATGGAGAAATCGAATTGAAACTTTACAGCGTCTCTCTTAATTATTGTAAGCTTGTTATCGTCCTCTTTATATACTTTCATATGATTTTCAGAATCAGATATATGAAGAACTCAGCAAAAAAGAGAAGTAAAAAACACATAAGATTGGATTACGTTATTTTGTAAGAACCGATATTGGAAATGACATTAGTTGAATTAATGTAATTTTGTAAATATTAAAAAAAAATTAATTATAGTACAGAACATATGAAGCGAATGGAATCGAATCGAACCCGAACGATTTCATAATTAAATTTGGACCCGACAATTTCACATACTAAAAATCCAAAAATTTCATGTTCGATTCGGTTCTCGTTAGAACATAACCGAACCGGACCGTACCCAACCCTACCGACCCACATTCGTAATAGCGAGGTTGTTTATTAATATTTAATTAAATAATATTTAAAAAATTGTACGGACTACAACTAGAAGAACTAGATACACCATTAGAACTAGAACTAGGTACGAACTTTCATTTCGGATGAAAAAATCGTTCCATAATCTGAAAAATGCCCTAATTTATTTTTCAATTAAACATGCAATATATATTAACAAAATGCTAATATTCAGTTTACAATTAAAGTTAATTAAACAAGTATTATTATATTAACAAAGTTGAAATTATTTATGTGGTTATATCAATTTTATGTGAAATTTTTTATTAATTAAATAAATTTTGTTAAAAGACTCTTTATGACACTAAGGTCAATTTTTCTACAAATTCATTCACCGTTAATTGACAAAACTTTCAAATTAATTCATTAGAGAATAAAATCAAGAAGAGAGACAAAGCACCAGTTAAAATGTTTATACTTGCATTAAAATCGGTAAAATTGACCATATATTATTTTTGTTTCATTGAATGCTAAAGATCAATTAATGCCATGATGGTAAAATAGTCAATATATATGTTTAAGAAATGTAGTAGGTTGAATCACCTTCCTTGCATTTGTTTTGGTAACAATTGTTGAAATACAAAAATTGTAAAACATATTGATTTTGAAGAGTTTCGAACCCAGCACCAACAGAGATGTTTGTTATTAAAATGAATTATTAGAGATATATATATATATATATTTATTTTATCTCTATTGTCAGCAAAAAAATCTTCCCGATTGATCCAATACGCGTGACCGCAGGGGATCGTCGGGTGCTAAATCCGGCCCTACTCTTAGTTGAGGTTTCATATATTTTGAAGATTATTATATTGCCTTTAGAAAGTGACATATTGTGCAATTTTTTAATTAACATATCACATACGGTCAATTTATAATAAAACGATACAACATCTTTGACAAAACTTTAAATTTGCATATAAGAATTTCATAAACTAATATTTAAATGTTAATATTATTTTTGTTGGGTTAAATCTGAAGTAAAATTTCATGACATAGAAAATGACATAATGTCACTTTTTAATTAAAATGTCTCACATACTTCCAAAATATTTTCATATTTTAAAAGACCTCTAATTTTAGGAGTACTTGTATAAGTTGTTTGTTTTTACCCATTTTAACCCTCAAATCCACTCGGTGGGGCGGTCCTAAAAGGCCAAAACTTTATAAAATTTTGTTAAAATTTTAGTGTACAAATTGAATTGTTTTGTCAAGTATATATAGTATAATTTCAAATATAAATTTTATTTCAAATAAACAATTCACAAATAGATGAATCATTATAGTTTGAATATATTTTATAAATAGGTTCACACCTACTTAATAGTTAATCATTTGTATCTCCATAGTTCTAGTACCTTCCCATTTGGTTGGCATGTATTTAAGGATTTTGCTACTCAAACAGGGGCATTGATAATCGTCGACGCCTTGTAACAAGCACCTGTCAAGGCTCCTGTTTGAGCATCATTATTCTGTACTTAATTGTAGTTCAAACACTTTTTGTCGGAGGAATTTGCAAAATACACTTGGTAATTTGTGTCATAACTTGATAATAAAAGTTTCAACCACTCAAATTAAAATATTTCAATTTTTAGTTTTAACTTAAAATTAAAACATCTTAATACATATTGTAAATTGTGTTTTAATAGTATAAATGTGGGGGTTGAAATTTTATCTATTAAATATTATTAAATTTCATTGTTGTATATATATTAAAAATCACTTGAAAGTACTCTGAGCCACGTGAGTTTTTTTTGGAGTCGTGTAGTGTCAAAAATACCTGCATGAAAGGGAGACAATACGACTTTAGGACAGCGTTTTCAACGTGACTCCCAATACTTGATTTCTAAATCTCTTCTTTATTTTATGTTATATTATTGTTGAACTGTATTTTTTATTTTATTATGTTGATTGATAATTTATCTACACACAAATTATCAAATTTTTTTAACAATCTAAAGTCGTGTCGGGTGATTTGTATGTAGACAATGCTTATTTGTTGTATGACATAATATTTCATAGCTTTTGTTTCTGTTGGCATTATTTTAGATATTAGTTTTCTACATATTGCATGAACTGCTTTTATGCTACTTTATCATGGACACTTGGGCCTATCAATTTGGTTGTATTGATTTCAGATTGTGATAATTGAAATGTGCAAGAGTTGATGTATAGGCCGATTATGATCTCCGTGTAAAGTTGTTGCAGAGTAATGTGAAATTTAATTGAATGTCACAGAAACTAGATTAATCGACCGTTGACTAATAACTCGTAAGTAATATATGCTATCTTTAAGAGGATTAATAAATATAATGTGAAGGATAATAACTAAGTTTCCCTTCTGAAGTACGCAGCTCATATCTAATTGTTGTTAAGATCATCTGGTGCAATCATTTAAAATACTTCAAATGTTTTCTATCGGCATTCGGCAGCTTGACCCAAGACATATTGTTGGTAAATACTTCATTCTGTTAGTTTTCTCAATATTAGTTTCATTTAGTCAGTATATTTAGATGTCAAAAGTTTTGAAAATTGTCGGACATTCTTGCTTTAATGCAAATTTATTTAAGGGGCACTTCGGGAGGTAAATTACAAAATAGTACTAAATTTATTAGCAAATAACTCATGAACCTATGTAAAGAATAAACTAAGAGTGCGTTTGATTGTCAATATTTTCCATGAAAAATGTCATTTTTTTCACCCAGATTCTTACTTTTGTGATGTTTGAATGATATTTTTTTCAGGAAAAATATTTTCTTACTTTTGATCACATGACCATATTTTCATTGAAAACAAGAATAATATTTTTTTTAGTGGGAGTAAGTTTTTATTTTCCAAATAATTCACTCTCTCGGTATCTCTCCCATCTAACTACCAATAAAAAATTGACAAGTATAACATTTTATAGGTTAAAAATAAAATTAATCAAACAAATTTAATTGAAAATTTTCTTGTAAATAATTTTTAACAATTCAATTATCTAGAATTTATTTTCTTTCCATGTAAATTTCATGCATACAATTAAACACACCCTAATAATCATTCTAGGCACAACTGAAACAAATAAAGAGGATAGTCTGTGCAATAGAGAATTATATACCCTTAGTTACAAAGTTATCTTTGCCCTATTAGCACTTCCATAAGACATCTCAGGGGAATTGGAATTATGATTGTGCGACAAATTTTACTGAATTCTCTCTAACAGTACATGTACATAGGATTTTAACATTTGGTAGCGAATTGGTTATTGGCTGGTTATTCATTGTTGGTTAGCCTGCCCGTTGAGGGCATTAACATATAGTTGACAGTGAAATTAAAGTTTGATCACCAACGAAATGGTTCTAAATTTCATATATTGACAATACTGTGGTTATAGGATGAATTTCTTTCTTACTCTTTATTTCCCCAAATGACTGATTTTACCATGTCACAAAGTAAGATCGAGCTTCCAAGCTTTAATGGAGTTGGTAGGAAACTAATCTTTATCATTTGATTAATTTGATTCTATGCTTTGAGTACAATCACATGAAATTTGAGAGCCAACAAGATACCATAAACACAAGTTTTCACAATCAGTTAATTTCTCATGCATGCTTTGAAACATTCTTAAATTGTGCAATAATTGAGACTTTCACTGGAAATGTTGTGGATAATGGAAAAAATAAATTCTATGGTTTTCACAGATGTTGCCAACACTAATTTTGTTTACATTAAAGCTAAAGTACCTTATATAAAATTTGAAATTCTATAATAGAATGTTAAATCATACCTAAAATTGCAATACATATTAGTAGTCTGATTTCTTATGAAAATCTAGATAACAGGTGTTATCTCCTTTGCCTACTATTACTCAGTATGGATGCATTTAATACATATTATATTTTTCTATTATTTAAATACCTTGGGCACAGGAATAACATGCCTAACAAAAGGCAAGTTACATCTTTTTGTGTACTTAATGTCATATTAAATTGTCTGTATGCTGTATCTAGTAATCCGAGGTAAAATTTTAGCTATGATGGGACTATTGCGATCTTATATTATTCCATAAAATTGACTACCTTGTAAAGAATGTTAACATGACAATTGACATCAACTTGTTGATCTCGATGATGGTAATTAATGATTTAATATGGTCATCCACATATGTGATGTGTACTAGGAGTGAATACAGTCAATAATATCATAAAATGGCTCATGATTTTTTTTTTTTTATCTGGTATCAAAATTGATTTTGAATTGCTTCAAATTGAAAATGTGGGGGGAAGGATAGAGATTTTTGAAGGAAAAATTCATAGCGTGATGACAAATAATTACAATTCATTTTCTTGTATTTGCTTAGACATATTGGTGATTATATATGTTGTATGAAAGAAAATGAGGTACATTAACTCATGATAGAACTGCATAGTAAATGTATTATTTGACTTGCCTCAAGGTAAACTCTACAAACTAACATCCTCTCACTTGGTAAGATATCTTTGAAATGTGGGAGTGTTAAAAATTTCACCTTATATTTTATTATTCTTAACTGAAAAATTAACTTTTGAAAAGTGCTAAAAATAAATCGTAGACCTACAGGTGAAATGCAAGAGCTCAATGGATACATCTATTCGAATGTGTTACTAGAAATCAATTTCTAAATTTCACATGTTTATCTTATTATAATTAAATATGTATCATTGATATTTTGAAAAGTTAAAAGATTTTGCAGATGTATAAGTGGAGAATAAAAGCTTTGCAAATTGATGGTACCAAATTATAGTTTAAGAAGGAGATAAATAAATTATAGTCCGTAATTGACATATATAAATCATCGAGGGGGATGGACTTAAGCCCATAAGGAAGTCACATCCGAGAATAACCTAACATTTGATATTAGAGATCTCATGAAGAAGGTTCAATGTGGTAGAGCAATCCGCACTGCATGACTTGTAACAATACTGTGTTATTTGTGCTCACCCATATGGATAGTGCTAATAAATGTGATGTTAGGAAGGGTTTAACATTGAATGAGTATCGAGACGAGAATTCTCGCAAGGTGTGGATCACACGCAGTCTTGGAGGACTCACATATGTAAGAGTTGTCATGAGGTTGTGGTTATGAGATTGAATTATCCCCTAGAGACTCTTATTAGAATCAAAATTAGAGCGCATAGCCATTAAAAGCACTACCCGTTATGAACTAGAGCCTAAATCGATATTATATGTGGAACAATTGAAGTTTGGCTAAAAAGACCTAATTCAATGCTTACTCCATTATGGCTCCCTCAAATAGATATTGTTATCACTAAGTGAGGTTTAAGTTTAAAAGACGCCTATTCCTATTACACAGTATAACGTTGCCACTATATCCTACATACACAGTATTATAAAAGTTTCAACATTTCAAATTAAAACCTTTTAATTTTTAGTTTTAACATAAAATTAAAACACCATAATACATATTGTAGCATGTGTTTTAATGGTATAAATGTAGGGGTTGAAAATTTACCTATAAAAGGTAATTAGATTTCATTCCTGTATATATCTTAAAAATCACTCGAAAGTACCCCTTATATATTTTATGTTCATATACTTTTGACAACTCGAGAAATGTTCGTTCACTTATCTCTCTATGATCATATCCATAGAAAGAGAATCAACTATAAGTCACATGAATTTTATTTTAAAATCGCGTAGTGTTAAAAGTACTCATACGAAGGGAGACAACACAACTTTAGGACAACGTTTTCGACATGACTCCTAATGCTTGATTTCTAAATCTCTTCTTTATTTTATGTTATATTATTATTGAATTGTATTTGTTATTTTATTATGTTAATTGATAATTCATCTAAACACAAATCACCAATTTTTTCAGCAATTTGCTAATTTGTATTTTACATATTTTATTTTCATAATAGTAAAAATCATTTACTGAACACTTTTTTTATTTATTTATTGATATGTCATTATAAATAGTTGAATTGAAAAAGATAATTTGAAATAACAAATTACACCTATATATTACCTCATTAATATTCTGCATAGCGTCTTCTATTAAACGTTACTTCCTCTAAAAGATTATCTTCTTTTTGTGTGAGATTTGTAAAATTTATAATGTTGTTTCTTAAACTCTAACATGAAATCAAGTAAAAATAATTTTGATAAGTTATGATATTATTGTAAAATATAGAAAAGACTTCATTTGATCCTTTCAATATTGTAAAAACAAATGAGAATTCCGAATTCTATATTCTAAATAATATTTTTTGTTCAATGAAAAAAAAAACAAAATCAAGTAAAATAATTCTTAATATAGTTATTATTTTAGTGTTAAAATTTAATTTCTTGTTCATTTCTAGTTGGGTTCATCTTGCAACTTAAAAAAATTGTCAAGAATTCATAATTTAATAATTTCAATTGTGGGTGATCTCTCTCTCTCTCTCTCTCTCTCTCTCTCACACACACACACACACACAGAGAAGCCCTATAGACAAAAAGATGTTTATAAATCAAGGTTCTAAAATACGTAATGAATGACAATGTGTTTCGATCGAGCATCAAGCATTATAAGAATATGCGTGCTTATACGAAGCATATACGTAATTATGCGTTTCCCAATTTTTAATATTTTAAAGTAATAAATAAATAATGCATTCTTTGAATTTTTATACATATTCTTCAAATTTTCAAAATACAAATTATTAATACTACAATTACTTCAAGTTTATATACATTTTTTAAATTTTCAACAAAAACAGATTACTCAAAATCATAAATACTACAATTACTTGGCAATCAATTCCTACAATTAGATTAAACAAAAATATTGACTTAAAAAAAAATTCTAAATCTTATCTATATCTTTATCGGATTCCAATTCAATCTCATCTTCTATGTCATCCGATACGAAATCATCTTCATTGAATTCCTTTATTTCAATAGAGTAACTCCAAAAACTATTTTTATGTTAATGCCCAGATGAAAATTTATGCAAAAGCAAAACCCTAACTATTATTGTATATAATTGATGGGCTTAGGCGATTTGGGTCAATTTGATATTTATTGAGTTCAATTTATTTTTTTTAAGTTATAAAAATAGGTTGAATTTTGTTATGTTAATTCGAACATATTTTTAATTACAAATGCGTGTGCATTTTGGAGAATATGCTTGCATATGCGGTCAAGAAAATGAGTTGACCGTGTTATCATACGCATACCTCATATGTGATGCGTTTTCGAAACGCATCGAGAATATGCGTACATTTTAGAACACTGATATAAATATTGTAAACACAAATATATAATTTTGCGTGAAAATGAAAATGGAAAAAAAAAATTGATATAGTGAAAAGATTCAACTAAATGTTAATTTTGAGCTGGATACATCAAAGTGGGGGAGAATAAAATTAGATGAAAATTGAGGAGTAATTAAACTTGAGAATAAATATATAATATTATTTAAGACTAAAAATGAATGCTTTCTTTGTCAAATAAAATTATATATATATAATATAAGATGTAAATATGTTTCTGAAAAAAGAGACAAAAATACATTACTTAAAATAAGTAGTGTATTATTCAAGACCTAAAACACTCAAATTTTCTCACATATTTGTTTTTCAAATCAAATTAGAATATATTATGAGTTTTTTTTTTTTTTTTTTTTTTCATTCATATGGCATTTCATTCATTTTAAATTTTGATTTGATTTGAATAAAAAGAAAAGAAAGAAAGAAGATGATGATCAATATTTTTCTAAAACTTGAATATAACGACTAGTTTGGAAAAGAATATTTCAAATACATGTATAATAACGTGGTATTTTTTCTAGTTGCTAAGTACACAATATTGTGCAAATCTTTACATAAATTCATAGACAGCTTGTTAGAACATTTCCAAAAGTCTTTTTATTTTTAAAAAGTATTTTACACATAATAGAATATCTTTAAATTTATTAAAATATTTTAAATATTTATTTCACTTTTTTCAACGATCATTGTGTTCCTACATTTTTAAAAAAATCAATACTAGTTTTTTGCAGTGTGCAAAGCACATGTTATACTTTTGTAAGTGTACATGTAATAACATGGATATAACTAACTGTGTTATGCTACATATACATTATGATATTCATAATGCAAACGTGGCATAATATTATTGGAGAGTTGGAAAACAACTTTGTCAACCCTCCAATGATGTTATGCTACATATACATTATGGATATCTTTATGGATATCATAATGTACATGTAACATTATACTAACTAAATACTGTAATATTTGAATGGTAGTGTTTTTTTTAATTAAACGTGATGTTTTGATGTGAATTAGATTATAATATTTAGAATTAGCTGGAGTATTAAGGTATTTAAAGAAAAGGCATTCTAACCGAAGTACTAAGTTGTCAAGGTTCCCTACAAAGATACGAGTCCTTTATCCCCTTTGTCGATCCAACTCGAATAAAATAATCCTCATGGGCTACACATAGTATAAGTAGCAACAAGAGAAGAAGACGACGACAACAACGACGATCTTTATGTTTCGTGAAGTGAAATTTTGCTTTAACGTGCAAGTGTGCAAGTGATTTATATATAATTTTGAACCTCATTTTTTAAAAATTAATTTTTTTTTTCTCAAACTCATTTTTAGTTACACATTCTTTTAATAAAATAATTTTACATATAAATTCATAATTTTTTATTATTTTTAACCATATATTCGTCAAAAAATTACTATTACAATACTCATTTTCACAACAAAACAGAGCTCAAACGGGATTTAATAATGTGACTGTTTTCAAGTAGCGTAAATATAATGTAAGTAGATATTTTAAAAAAGGTTGAACCCCAACCTTGAAGGTATCCCACCGTCCCGTTCCTAGAGAATTGTTGAGGAGGTAAATCCTGGGATGTATTTAAGCAGATCAGGGTACAAGAGCTCTTATACTAATACCCACAAAAAATCTAATTCCATACCTTGTAAGAAGTATGAATCGAACCCTCACATTGCAGTTGCCAACTCCGCTGAGACTAACTCACTTCTGTCATTTGTACAACTAAACTATATCCTGAGGGCTCAATGTAAGTAGATATTTTAACTTGAGCAAGAGTTTGTAAAATTATAGTCCTCAGATTCATTTTTGGACAGTCCCCCGAATCTGTTTGGCAATCTCAATCAATTCACTTGTTTCCTTCAATGCCAAATTAGTTAAAGCCCTAACTACTTCACAGCAATTCTCAAAATTCTCAATGACAGTGTCGAACTCTATCTCCTCCTCCACCGCCACGGAAGCATCCGCAACTCAATCCAGCATAAAAATTACCAACTTCACAACAAGTTTGACAAGAAATTACTTCATCTGGCAAGCAATGACTGTCAATACTTATTTTGAAAAAAATTGATATCAATTTAGAAAAATCTGAGTTCAAACTCCGAATTTGATATCATTTTAGAAAAATAATAACGTGTGTAATATAGAGTTTGGAGACATTCCTTGTATTTTACGGTATTTTATACTTTTATATAGTTAATTATGAAGAGATAACGAATTAGTTTCGTAACCCATTCCAATTTCTATCATTTGCCATACAATTATGAAGATAAATATTTATAATTTATAGAAAAAAGGAAGTGTCGTCACGTAGATTTCTATGTCAATCGGAATAGTTTCAAAAATAAAAAAATTCGTGTATCATGTCATCGAAATTGTTAGCTTTTAAATAAAATGTGACAAATAAAAATAATGTTAAGGATTATTCTTTTCGACAGGGATCTGTCCAAACATGCGGCGATATAACGCCCTCCTATTTGCCGAATGCTTGTCATCCATATAGCAAAATCCTAATGTTAAAAAGTACACTAAGAAACAAAGATGAAAGTATAGTCGTCGCTAAAAAATTTCAATCGACAATATAAGTTAGGGTTTGCTTGAAAAGGCTTTCGATAAAAAATTTCGTAGATTTTGATAAAAAAAGTTGGGAAAATATATTGTTGATCTTCTTAAGCTGTACCAAACGAACCCCTACTCTATAATTAATTCGATCTTGCTACATGTACATTCGGGATAATATTTCGGATGATATTCTTCCTCACAATAGGAGGGTCATGATTATTTTATTGGAATGTGGGCCCTCCTTTCTTGTGAAGGAGAATGTCATTCGGAATATCATTTCGGATGTACAAATAGTAAAATTCTAATTAAATTACAGGGATGGTGCTTGTTGGGGAGAAAGGAGCTAGGGTTACAGTGACTTAGACTAGTCAGTGGGGTCTATTGAATCTACATATACTCTAGGCCTCGCCTGATGACCTGACTACTTCTTTTTCTATGTCAGTCATGCTTCAAAAAGTTGTACTTCCCAAAAAAATATACAAATATTCATTCAAATATTCTTATTATTGACCAAAAACAGATAGACAGCCCAATCTTTGGAAAAGACAGTAGCATGCCACACTCTGGTCCCCACTCCACCAGTCAAAAAGTTACGGCTACAATTTACTCAAAAATGAATTTTGTAATAATAATTTTTTTTTTAAGAATGTATTTAACAAATAAAGAAAAAGACAAAGAAACGACATTTTGGTGATGACGCCACGTGGCACTTCATCAGCGCCCCTCCAATAGGGGACACTATCACCATGTGGCGACGATTACCAAACACTATTCTAACCTATGTTTCTGTAGCAAAATCGTTTTAAGTCTACGTAAAATTATTCGTAAAAGAATATATAGTTAAAATAAATTCGTAATTTTTTTTCCAGATAATGTGGCTCCAACAAGAGCAAGATGAAAATTAAATACATATTTCATAAAATTCACAACTTTTTAAGTACATATTTAATCCACTTTTATCGAATATACTAAAAATATTATTTTTATCTAAATCAAACTGGGAACTCATTCTTCAGAGTTTGTTTTTTTTTTTCAAATTCATTTTTAATAACAAATTTTTTAATAAAATAAATTTACACGTAAACTTAGAATTTATTCATACTTTTTAATTATGCATTCTTCAAAAAATGCCCCATTTGATTTGGATAAAAATTAGATATTTAGTAAATTTTGATAAATATTGGTGAAATATATGATTGAAAAATTGATAAAAATTATATATTTAGTTTTAAGAAATGTGAAAATAAAATGTATAATTGAAAATTAGCTTTAAGAAATGTGGATCAAACATGAGCAAATGTATATATGTGTATATATATATACACACACACACACTACATCAGGGACTAAATAACAAAATATGAAGCTTATGAAAGTGAGAGCTCGAGCCTAAGGCATCCCTTTCTAATTGGGTGCATTGGACAAAACATTTTCCGAGTCTCTTTCTCATTAAAGTTCTTGTTAGGCTGGACGCAGGAGCTATTCAAACATATTTAACTTCGAGTTGGATTTTATTTTGACTCGAAGGTCATGTGAAATTATTAAGTTCCACTTTGGTATGTATTAAAATTTGATTTTAATATTAAATTAAAGTAAACAATTAATTTTAACACATATTTTATGAGATTTATAACTTTTCTCAAATATACTAAACATCTAATTTTAATCTACACCAAATATGAGTTAACTTCAATTTCTCTTTTTACTTAAAATTGTTTTAAATTTATATATTAAAAACATTTCAATAGTTGAATTTTCGGCTTCTATAACAATATAGTGTTAGTCTTGAAACTATGTAGCTTTCCTAAATATTTTTCTACTTTCAATCGCAAAAATGGATGAATATCATTAGAAACAAAGAAAAGGCTAGAAACATATAGATTATGAATTATGCCCCATTTGTTTCCCATTAATCATTCATAAAAATGAAAAATATGACTGTTATCAATCACATTCAACCACTATGTTTGACTTTTATCTCTTGTGTAGGACTATAACGATTATATTTTTCATTTCATTCTACAAATAATGAGAATCAAATGGAGGCTAAAATACTAAGTCAAGTATAAATGAACATAGAATATGAATTACACTATATTGACCATATAACTAGTTGAAAGTGTTAAATGTTATCCATATTTAACTGGAACACACTCAATTTTACACCTAAAGTGAAAAAATGGTGAATTACACGATATTGACCAAATGACCAATTAAACTCCTGTTTGTCATCTATTATTTGAAAAATTAAAGAGTTTTGAATAATATTTTTTTTGAGAATGTGTAATTAAAAAGTAAGGAAAATTTATTGATTTGTATGTAAAATATTTTATTGTGTGAATGTGTGGTAAAAAATGATACTATAGAAATTTCAAGGGTGACAAAAAGGCTCTAAAGTGTTAAATGTTGTCCATATTTAACTAGAACACACTCAAATTTACGCCCAGAGTGAAAAAATTGCATGCCAAAAAATGTTTGGTTACACAATAAAATCTATGCAATTATCAAGATAGATCTTAGAATGATTATTTTTAACTAATAGGTTCTAAGTATGAATAAATAATCATATCACCCAAAAAAGTTGGTACAACAGGTGAAATAAATATTTCACTACGCAAAAGTCATTAAGTCATCAAAAGCATGCTGAATAATTTTCAACCTTTCCATATAGGATATTTAAACGGTAAAAAAGACAACATTTTTTCAGAACTGAGCTAAATTCAAGAATGTTTGCAGAAATAAGATTTATAGACATGCCACAGACAACACACACATAGGGGGTGGGGTTTTTTTGGCATTTTTTTATCACACCCTAGGGCCCATACATTGGGAATATCTGATAAAATTATTGATCCATTTTTCTGTACAAATGACTTTAACCTAAAATCAAATATATGTACATTCACTACAAAATTTGGTCCTCTTGACGGGAATTTTGCAATGGGATATTTTTTTTTATAACAAAGTACATTTTACTACAATATGTTAATTATGTTTTATATAGTTATTTGTCAAGATAAAGTTACTTCATAAATAACATTAATTCTAACAAAATAATCGTCTGCCTCCTACATTTAAAATTATTTCGAACTAGCCGCGTAATCCCTCTTTCAAAACTTCTCTCCCTCGCATATCTCAAAATGTCCTAACTCGCATTTTTAGTTTATAAAATTTCCTAATTTCCCAAATACATAGCACATTTTCTTCCTCTATTGTCCCTCCAGTAGCATAATCCCTACCTATGTCAAAGAAATCTCAAACTTTCAACATGGCCATGAGGGTTGGAAAGTTAGGTATGCTTTGTATTTCACGTTGATGTCGCGTGCCATTGCTACTTTCAAAGAATTTTATTTCCTTACCACCCTTTTAATATATTGGTACGCATATATGAAAACAAATATATATATATATATATATATATATATTTTTAATATTGATCAAACGCATATAGAGACATTAAGTTGATTGTTTGAACCCATACAATAATCATTCATTTTGAAAATATGCATCTATAGTTAACTGTTTTTTCTTCCCATTTAAACCAAAATGAGCCCCATCCTTAACTTTTTGTAGAGCATATACAACTTTCGGAATATTTTGCTCGTGTTGTAGCAAGTAGTTACTTAAGGTGACTATATGTCTTCCAAACATCTAGCTTTTATAGGTAAAGAGTAAACTTTTTCATTTGTTATGTACGTGAACTTAGTTTTTGGAGACATTAAATTTCACTAAACTTTTGAACTTCCCTAGATTCAAATAATGCTTTGATTAGTGTCTTTTGATTTTTCTTACCACATACAATGTACATATTTTATATTGAAAAATTCTCTCTAAAATTATTCATTTATCGATAAATAAATAACTTCGCTAAATGAATATTTTTTTCTGATCCTAAGGATATTATTTTATCGAGATTTAACTGTATTTTCAACGGTGAGGTGGGAATCATCAAGGTCGTAAATGAGCTAATTTACTAGAAAAGCATCATAATAAATGGCATTTATAGCAACAAATAAGTGCTGTACATATCTCTATATATGAGGCATTTTTTTGATGAAGTCAATACTTATTGTAACATTATCATTAGAAGCTATCATACAATTTATCATCAATGTGTATTGTTTATGATAGTTTCTCAATCACTACTGCAATTATTTTTTGTGATGGTAAATGTTATTTTTTTAGGTGATAGTAAACCGTCTCAAAAAGGTTCATATCTTAGGCCCTGTTTGAAACAACCACTTTTTACATGAAAAATTTTCCCACTTTTTCATGTTTGAAAAGAGTTTTTTTTTTTTTTCTTGAAAATGGTTCTCTTTCTCCCAATCCTTTTTTTAGGGATGGTGGAAAAGGCAATTCCAGCTTCTTCTTTTTTCAATTTTATTTTTTATTAAGGCAATTGAAAACTATTCTAGAATTAATGGTAGAAAAATTTATCACTTTTATTGACAATTTTCATGTAAAATAAAGTCAAACGAACACCAAAAATTTAAAATTTTTTTTTATTTTACTTTTTTGGCAATTCAATCAATTTTTATCCCTAATTGTAAAAAAAAAAAAAAATTATCCCAAAACAAACTAATTGCATGAAAAACAAAGTCAAACGGATTAGATGAAAAATTATATCAATCAAACACAATTAATTACAATTCCCTCTAAAACAAATTCTAGACAATTCAATCACATACAATTCGTTTTCTTTTCACCCAAATTCCACATTTACAATCAAGCGGACCCTTATAGTGATATATCTAAGCTTTAATGCATTTTAAAGGTTAACACATATAGAGCCTATTTTAGCCCCATTTTTTGTTATATATAAAATATATTTTGAAATAGTATTTTGATAGAAAATGTATGGTTAAAAAATAAATAATTTTTTTTTTTGGATTTGCACGTAATATTATTTTATTGAAAAATGTATGATTGAAAACAAGAGAAAAAATAATATATTTAAAAAAAATGGAAATCAAAGAAGGATTATGAATCTTGTTAAAATTCTTATTGAAAAAAGGTGAATTTGTTGAGGAACTGTGATTTCATATTGATTTTGTAAACCTTACTCGTAGCAGACTTTTGAAAAGTAGAAAAAACACACAAAAGTTGATTTGGGGGGCAAAATACTAGAATCCTACGAGCTTGTGTGAGAACTTGTGGAAGTGGTTCCAAAATCCAATGAGTTTACAAGCATGGACCAAAATTTCCTATGTAATATTTGATTGGTTAAATTATAATAATTCTAGCACAATTTGCATTCAGTTAAATTCAACAAGTGATTTTTACTTGAAATAATTTGTATCTACCATCGTTTTTCTATAGATTACTCTCATTAGTTACAAAACTTACTTGAAAAAGTTTACTTCCAATTGAAAATTGGTTCCACAAAATAGTCCAATCCATAATTTGTACAATCGCAAAAGTCCATTCATAAAGGAAGAATGGATTGTAGTGACATTAATTTCAACCCTTATATAATTAGTTAATGCTTAGTTTTTAAGCGTATTTGATGAATCTCAATATATTGTTATGAGCTAGTCGTCTTTTTAATTGTCTCTTTAATATGTTTATAATACATCGACACATTACATTGTTTAGCAAATGAGAAACATTATTAATTTTTTGACACATTAGCATATTACACAATAATATTTCTCATCTGCTAAGAAGATATAATGAATTGAAGTGAAAATATTTCAGAAAGACAATAAATTCAAAACAAGAAGTTCGGGATTGCAGTTGCTCTCTAAAACTTATAGATTGATCACTCAAGAATGAATTTGAATGGTTACTCAATGAAGTAACATGTAATTAATTTTAGAATCTTAGATCATATTTGACTACCTTTAAAAGTAAACTAAAGCCAGTTTGGAATAATATTTTTTTTAAATAATGAGTGGTTGAATTTTTTTTTCGATTTATATGTAAACTTATTTTATGAAAAATTATATGATTAAATATGGGAGTCTGGAAAATGGAAAATTACGTTTATTTTGTCTAAATTGGTTTTTAAGCGTACTCTCATAGTCTCAATTGGTTCTATTACTAGATTTCTTGAACCCCTCGCAGATTCACATTTGGGCCCCTCCGTGTCTATTTCTCTCTTTTTCTGCTTCCTTTCGTTGTCTCCAATCTGCAGTTTCTTCCGTTACTCCTTCTACACATATTCATGTCAACATCATCTTCAACAGAAGGAGACAGCAGTGACGGCGGCGGTGGCGGTGGTGAGTTCGCAGGACCCTCATCCTCTCGTACCCGTAGACGCTCAAGCAATGGAGTATGGCCAGAACCTATTGTTGAGGCGCTTGCATTCCAAGTTGCCATTGATGCCTCTAGCTCTATTGGCCGCCTCGCTGCAGCCCAAGCTCTATTCAACCTCTTTCAGGTTACCCCCACCAACCCCATCCCACTTCATTTTATGTATATATTATATATACATGCATCTGTATGCGTTAAGTGATTATGTTTGATTGAACACAGAATTGTCCGTTTTTGTGCTGCCTTTTCTTGAACACAGTTATCAGATCTTATAATTGACCGTTATTCTCAAAAAAATATATATATATTTTTATCAAAATCATTTTTAACCACGCGTCCTTCCAATATAAAATAATTTTACACAAATTTAAATTTTTTTTTTATTTTTTAATACAATATTCTTCCCAAAAAAAAAAAATCACTATTACAAAAAAAAAAAAAAAAAAAAAGTGGTTTCAGACACACTAGAAAAGGGGTTCTTTTGGTTCTTTGAATCTTCTTTTCGCTTTTGAGATCTAAAAATTCATTCTCTACTTTTTGACTTGACTTTCCTAATATTTCTTTCCATATATTTGGATGCTTTATTTATGCTTCGATAACACAAAACTCTGAAACTATTGATAAAGACCCGTGAGGGAACGGGCAACCCTTTAACATGACACTGCCCTATATGAAGGGATCTCAGCATCCAAAAAACAGTAGCTTATAATCGGACAAGAAAGAATTAGTCAAAACTTAAAATCCCAGCAGCAAAAAAATACTCATTTCGCTTTCATCAGATTGTACTTTCAATTCCCTTTTCTCGGTCACACTTATAATTAAAGAAGATTGGACAAAACTTTTGTTGTATGCTTTCGGGCAACCCTTTCTTCATACAGATAGCTATGGAGTAAAGTTATCATTTTTATATATATATGGATCTGTACTTTAGTGTACATCAGAACCTTATCTTCTTAACCTAAATTGCAACTTTTAAGAAGGAAGTTGTCAGTACAGTATAGATAGTAGGGATATATATATATGAGGACACCAGAATGAACTAGACACTTTATGTCCATGTCCACCTGACTACTCTCTGACTGTCTTGACTCTCCATATCTCTCTCCTCTCTCTCTGTCTCTACATATTCATTAGTCACATCTGCAGAAATAGGCTAGGCAGCCTAGGCTATCTGTCTGAAATCTACCCTCTCCGGCTGGTAAGTCTCTCTCTCTTTGTGTGTGTGTGTGTGTGAGAGAGAGAGAGAGAGAGAGAGAGAGAGATTTTTATGATTAAGGAACTTGCCTCCACTGTTGATAAATAATTACTTTTGATCATGTGGGATCTAGCATGCCTGTATCAGAATTCTTGGATTTGGACATTGGAGATCAGGTTCAGCACTGATTTAGGAGTTCCCAAGGTTGCCCAAAAAGAAATAGTAAAATATTAGGAAAAGTAGGTCAAAATTGAAACCTATCCAATGTAAAGCCTTGAAGGAAGGAGTGATTGTTTAGACTCTTCGAATATTAAAGGACTTAAATCTATTTTTTAAAATGGTAATGTGTTAGGCATTTATTATAATTTTTGAGGTGTCATGTACATAATTTTTATAATTTTATCTTGAAAAACCTCATTTTGACAACCTGCTCAACTGATAATTAAAGTTACTTTTAATTACTTGTAACATTCTATTTATAGTACAGATATTTTACCTTTTTTCTTGGTATTTATTTTAGTAGTAAGCTAGGGATTAGTTTCCATACAAAAGCTCTTTGTTTCACTTCTGAGGAGACTAACTTCACTTATTCATAAGTTAAACCTTTAACCTTAACCTAACATCATGAATATTTGCACTGTAAAACAATCTTTTGGTAGAACTTCGATAGGTTGTCTGAGACCTAGGTTGCCAGTCTTCCAATAGGAATTAACTTGGAGCCCTGTGAAATAGATTTTAAGTTTGGAGCCCTATGAAATAGATTCTAAGGACATCTCCAATGTGACACTATATTTGGTGTAAAATACCAAATATAATAGTGTAAAGTCTCCTCCAATGATATTTCAAAGATAGTGTAAAAGATAGTGTGATGAATAGTGTAACACCAAATATTTATCATTTATTTTTAAATCCTCATTATATGTAATTTCTCTTGCGATTTCGATGTAGTTTTTATAATTTGCAGTGTTATGTTCAATGTCTCTTTTCAATTTATTAATAAATGCAATATATTACTTCATTAAATAAAATATAATTTCTAATTTAACGATTTTTGTAATAATATAATTTGTAAAATAAAATTTGGTCTAAAATAATTCAAAACAAAATTTAGTGTTAACCCATCTCCAATGGTGCATACCAAATTTTGTGAAGTCATAACCTTCTTCCATGGTTCAGGTTTTGCAATGTTTCTCTTTAGAGTCTTGTCCTCATAACTAGGTAATTTTATTGCACATTCTGTGTCTTTTTTAATCTAGTCAATGGTCGTACTTTTCTAAATAAAAAATTGATATGCTACATACATATATGTGTGTTTCATACGTACCATTAAATGGACAGTCGATGAATACTAATGAGAGATTTGTAGTATGTTCATAATCAAGTCTGGAAAATGAAATTAGGAAGTTAATTCATACCACACCATATTAATTTCCAAGTGGTTAAACTTGGGAAGATCCCATACACTGTTGGCTATATACCTTGCCCATCTGCAAGTGAGATTCAACCTCAAAACACTTAAAAAAATTAATTTGGTTAAGCAATAGATTAAATCCTAAATGATTTATTTTAGCTTCCCTCTTTAATTTTGTGGTATGGAATCAATCAGTTTATAATCTCTGCCCCCCTCTCTTGTTGGTAAAAGGACTATTGATACCTAGGATTTATTGGTATTGATGAAAAAGTTGTGATGGTAAAATTACTTTTATGTTTATTCAGTATAGGAGAAAGAGGAAATAGACACCTAGTTATTATTTAGGATTTTGACCTTAATCTAATAAGAAGGGAATAGAAAGGTGTGATTCAAGAGTGAAGTGTATTTTCAAGTCTTATTAGTTCATCTCTTATTTGTGTAGATTACACAGTAAATAAATGGGAGTTGTGAAGAACTATTTCAATTCATTCAATTAAACTTAGCAAAACAAACACACAATAATGTTAATGTATGTACACTATAAAAATTTCCTATAATCAAAGGTAAAAAGAATAGAAAATGTATAAAAATGCCAAATAACAGGGTGATTGGAAGTTAGATCTTATTCTCAATTTTGCTCCAAGATGGTACTCTTTTTGGGGACACCTATCTGGACATGAAATCGTTCAGGACAGAGAGCCCGTTTGGAACACATTTTCATTTTTCATTCTCATTTTTCTACTCATTTTCAACCACACATTCTTCAATAAAATAATATTTTCAATCACAACAATAATTTTTCCTTCTTTTTTCAATCACACATTTCTCATCATATCATTATTTAAAATACATTCTTTCCCCAATAATATCCATCAAACACACTCATAATTGTAATAGTGGTTTGATAAGTGCATAAAAAATTTGGCAGATGAGGACACATAAGAAACGCAAAGCTCATCACTTCAACAAATTTCATAAACAAAATTGAAGTTGAGTTGGTTATGAATTGTGAGAGAACAAGCTAATAATAGCATCAAGTAGATCAAATCAATAGGGAGTGATTTTGATATACCATTTCTTCATCGTCAGTTTAATGGATGGAGTTAGGGTTGACCTCTATCGATGAGATCAATCAAACCATAGCCTACATGGTGTGCATGTGGTTTAAACTTCCACGAGGTGTAATTGGTTGATGTGAGTATCGAAAGAGGTTGAGTAAATAGGTTAATGAAGATAAGAGACGATTACTCTCAAGAGATTATAATAACATGAGGACAAGTCGAGAATGTAGAGAAAGGAGTAGTTATTCATGGAGAGTTTGGATTGGCCATTGCAGAGCAACAAGAGCTCACGTATGTGAATATTGTGAAGAGAATAGGTGTGAACCAATGTTAAAATTATGCAACATATATACATTTATGTTATTTTTAAGTATCAATTTTCTATGATCAAGGTATCAAAAAATAACAAATTTGTGCTTAAAACCGAGGTGAGGTAATCTATTGCATATGATTTTTATCCTCAATATTCATTAGCTCTTTTCATTTTTGTGCCAAAATTGTATTAAAATCCTCATTGCTATTTACTATTGGGATCTCTCTTCCATAATTGATGTTAGACATGGAGATTTTGTGTACCATTTCAAGATTGGCCATCAAAAGCTGTTCCTTTTTTCACATTATTTACATTTGGAAGAAAAGTGATAGCTTTATTATTATGCTGTTGGCAGGAAAATCAAGCAATTTTAACTTAAGACAATTAAATTAATAAGATTTTTTGAGCTGACTTTTGCTTATAGATAATATACATCTTCTTCCAAACAAGTTAGAAAGTAAAGCCTTTTTTTTAAACATTATTTATTAGATATAAAGCTTGATTCATGAAGTGTGTTGGCTAATTTTAGGTGTGTTCTACCTGGCGGGCAGTGTCTCACTCCGAACTGCTATGGCAAAATCTTACGAGGCGTATATGGAATATCAGGCATCTTCTACATAATACTTGGCATGAGGAGTACATATACCGCCATCAGACAGCTAACAATTTCCAGCTAGGTAGATATGTATACACAAGCCTTCCGTTTGTCCCTTCAGATCGGAATAATAACAATGATGGTCTTGCATGTCGTCGCCTGGCACTTTCTGACAATCACCTTGCGGCTGGATTCTGTGATGGATCAGTTCACCTATTTCACCTTCCTAGCAGGATCCAACTTGCAACCTTCTATCCTGTTTACCGTGATCGCCTCGGTCGCTTCGCTTGTGCAATATCAGGAATTATATTATCCGACACGCGACTTGTCTTTGCCACCCTAGATGGTGACATTCATCTCGTAATTATCGACGGTGTTAACCCATTACGTAGAGTCCATCTAGGTGATGTGGTCAATGATGGTGCTTTAGTTGACTTCACCGGTTGTAACCAGTGGTGGGTTGGCCTCTATGCAGGTACTTAGTAAAGAAGCACATGTTTTTGTGATGTCTTAACAAAGATACACATGTTTTCAGGGTTCCCTTTTTAACGTCTTTTTGCAATTTTCAATCCTTCTCCAGGTGTTCCGGATCGTGCATTTCATGTGTGGAACAGTGAAACCGAAGAGCTAATCTTTATTGGTGGTTCACTGACAGATCCAGAAGCAGTAATGGGTTGGCATTTGCTTAACGAATTGACCAATTTTATCGGTCGAGTTAGAGTAACTAGTCATGAATCTGCCGTGGCATGCACAAACGTTAGGGTTATGGTGTTTGATCTACGAAATTTGGGGATAATACTAGGAGAAGAAGATATACATAGGGGAATCATTATAGGTTCCTTCGATGCCAATTATTACGAATCAATGTTAATCATGAACATGCGTGGTGTTGCAAGTGTGCGTCGGGTGACTACTATGGAAGAAGTATGCAGGTTCACAGTAAGGGGTGCCATCCAGAGGGGGATTTTGGGAAGTGTCAATGGTGGATATGCCCTAATGTGTGTAGGGGGAGTAATTAGGGTTTGGGAGATAGTGCATGGAGAATATTTGTACAGTTTTAGGGAGAGAATAGGTGAATGCAATGCCATAGTTTCTAATGAAAGGCATGTGGCTGCATGTTCTGCTAATGCCACGATTCATTTATGGGACTTCGGAGCAAACTAGAAATGATTTTCTTGAAAAAGGGTCATTTGTTTGTTTCATGTGTAGGGCATAATTGATGTTTCTGGGACACAATCAAGGTACCCAATTTTGAGTACTTTTTTCCAGGAAGTAGAAGCAAGATTGACATTTCACTTTTCCAATGTTCGTACTTTGTAACTTTGTCTCATTTGCACCTTTCTGAACTTAACCATTCTGTGCGGTCTTGTTGTAAATGCTGATTTATGGATTTAAGAAACGTGGAAGGTGGTTTTCAGCTTTATTAATGTCATCCCCTACTCGATACTGCTTACTGATTCTATCCAAAATGCATTGAGGTGTAACAGTTGATTCACCTCTTAAAGTGCCATATTGGTTCGGGTAGCATGGGTGGTGTGATAAGTGTATTTTACACACTTATTAGGATATAAAAATATAGTTATTAAATAATTTTTAAAACTAATTATAGCTTATTTTATTGTATATTTTGTTTATTAGGTGAAATTCGATGAATGAAAGTGGAATCAAAAGAGGTAGCGAAAATTGGCAAAAAAGGGCAAGATCCAAAGCTTATGGATTAGAGTGTAAATATTCAAGTTGTGATGAATCTCACAATGAAGATTCGAGAATGTTATGGATCAATTGGATGCAATTAAAAGTAAAAAGGAGTGAAATATGATCAAAATATTTTCATAAATTAATTGGCAAAAAAGGGCAGATCCAAAGTTTATGGATTAAAGTGTAAATATTCAAGTTGTGATGAATCTCACAATGAAGATTCGAGAATGTTATGGATCAATTGGATGCAATTAAAAGTAAAAAAGAGTAAAATATGATTAAAATACTTTCATAAATTAATTTTCAATCACAGAAATATGTTTCAGATTCTCATTCGAAGACAGATGCATTTTTGGCCTAGTAAACGTTCTAAATGGAAAAGAGATCATTCTAGTAAAATTGTAGCCATTTGGGTTATTTTTACAATTCAATTTGAATCGCTTTAATTAGTTTTCGAGAGAGAAAGTGATGACAAAAATATTAAAGGTGGTGCAATGCTGAATTTTTCTCAAGAGGTGGCACCCACGCTGTTTTCGAGAGATACATGAGGGGAAGTATAAACACAAGAATTGACACTTTTGAGGGATGCCGGACATTAAAAGGCACAAGATACAGACTTGAGAATTCGAGGGAAAATCAAAAAGAAGAAAAATAAGAAATCAAGAGCTAGTGTTTGAAATCAAGATTGGAGGCGATAAGAGAATTTGATGCGGGATTCATCATATTTTTTAAAACTCAATTCAAAATTCAGTGATGTACTCAATGCTAATGTTTAGTTTTTTTTTCGATCATTATGAGTAGCTAAGTTTTCTATTTGGGCAAACAATGTAATCTTTTGAGATCCTTTATTTATTTTATTTAAGATTCAATTTGTTTCATTATTTATGTGTAAATTTTAATTATGTATTTAATGCTTTGAATTATTTGTTCACTAATTCAATGATTTTGTGAATCTATTACGAAACGAGAGGTGAGCTTAAGATTTAGATCACATATTAAAATTTTGTAATGAAGTATATCATACAGAGACACTTATGCCATTTACTGCGATTTTATATGAATTCTAATAACTAATATTTTGTTTAACTAAATTTGATTTACATAGAGATTTGTGATTGAATTAATTAAATAGACTCAATAAAAATTTGAGATGGATAAATAGAAGAATTCGATCAAACACAACAGTAGGCTATAAATCTTGAATTAAGATTTAAAGGTTATGAATAAATGAAATTGTTGTGCCCTAGTATCTATTTCATATTTGAAACACTAAATCGATCTTTGTGCGTACATTCATTTATTTTTAAGCAGTTAGATAAAAAAATCACAACAAATCATGACTCTTTGTTTGCGTCAGATACTTACTAAATTAAGTATTAAAGTCTAGTCCTCGTGGGAATAATAATTCGGATTCAAAAGTCCATTATATTACTTGTTACGATATCGTACACTTGCGATATAAAAAATGCAACATGGTACCAATTCGAAAAAAACTTTGAACACCGGATATGACCTTAAAATAACAGGGAACAATTTCGATAAGTAAACAAATAGTGACAAGTTTCATCGTTCCAAGGGAAATAACTCATATCACCAGGAAGGCCTCCAATGGGTTGCACTTGCACGTTTCCAACTTTATTCATAAAGAGACTGTACACACTTCAATAAAACCGTTAAGTTTACTACGTTATACATTAAGAACTGTTTATTAACTTTATAACGTTTTGTAATTATTTATTGTAAAAACGAAATTAATTGACTATAAGTAAGTTTGATGTCCAACGTAGGTTTTAACCCGTATTTTGGCTCATGCTATTTATTAGGACTAGTGATTAAATCGTAATGTCGACAAGACCCTTTTTGCTGTGGGACCATACTACACATCGAATTTTTTTTATTCAATCTCTTACCGACTACTCACAATAGGAGGGTGGAGACCACATTTTGAGATTTTTTTTTAAATTTATGCGGAGCTCGCATGTATGTGAGAGGGGGTAAACAAATAAAAAAAAAAAATTTTTAAAAAAAATAAATTATTTTGCCTTTAGTCTCGTTCAGGCAGGATGCTTGGTAAGCAAGATCTCTTTCAACTCCTTCGATCAGGTCTCCAGGCTGAAGGCAACGATGAGTTAAGCTTGAAAGTCACACTTTTTCCTTTCTTTTTGAATCTCTTTTTCTCTTTAACGTCGTCTACTAATTTACCTTAATAAACAGCTCCAAATTAAGCAGCCAACATCTACTAGATCAAAAACAAACTGCAAAATCATCCTAAAGTAGAAAAGATTGAAACCACTAAAGATAAAATGAAACTACATCATTTAGAAAAGAGGTAACAAAAATAATGATTTCAGAAAAGGGATATTATAGCCAGGCTAGAACACAGTAAGTGAGATATACCGATGTACAGAGAACTAAAATGAGATTAAAAAAAATACCGTGTAAAACAATTCTTGGACATCTTCTTGAGTAGACTTAGCAGTCTTGCTTTGTCACACTTTTTCTATAACGTGTTATATACCGCAAGTGTATGATGTCAAATTTTGTAATATAGTAATGAAATTAAGATGTCGAATCAACAAAGATTGTAATTTAATTTCTACTACGTAGCTTTCTATTTTATATAGACAAATGAAATTTGTGATCAATATTGTTAACTAATCTAATAATGATTGTGACGAATTCAATAGATGCAAGTTATATGAATTAATCAATATAATAAAGACCTAGAGAATGATTTCACCTAACTATTAAATATGATTCAATTATGTCAAGGTATTTCAATCAATTTTCCATATTTAAAAGCAAGAATCATAATATATTTTTCTCCCCTCTCTCGGCTAGAAATTAATCCTAGATTTCAATTCAAATATCTCTATTTCGAATTAAAATCAAGAATTCAACAAGTTCATGATTCTATTATGAAGTAAACTTCATAAATCATATAATTTCTCTCGAAACCCATAAATTCTACGTTGTGTCAATCCTATGATCGCGCCTAAATTCCCCTATCTCGAGTGCCAAAATTGACTAGCATCTATTCATTCAATTAGTGGTCAATTAATTGAAAGTATTAAAATCATGACACAATTAAACATATGTGAAAAATCAAATAGAAATAACTATGATGAAATCAAATCATAATCTCAAATTTTGGCTACAATCAATCCCTAAATAATGAAATTAGTTCATGATATAATCTATGGAAATACAAAAATTTAAATAAAAAACATAGGAAGTGGGATAGAATAACAAGGATGTAGATCTTCATATTCTTCTCTTGATGTTGTTCTTGCCTCACTCGAATTTTTTGAATCCATTGATGTTTTGCCTATTGATTGTGTATCTTACTTCCCTTGAATTGTCCTCCAAATTCTCTTTTGAAAAATAAGTTTTCGATGTTATATTTATAGTATTTTGGGGTCATAGATAAATTAGGGTTAAATTAGGTCAAGAAAAGAGTCTAAAAATATAAGAGAAACCTTTTCCCACATAGGTGGCGCCTCAGCACCACTGTAGCAGCGCAACAGCGCCACGAATTCTGTAATTTCAGCAAGGTGGACGCTGCGGCGCTCGCTTCGGTGGAACTGCTCATTTTTTAGCATTTTTTTCATAACGTTTTCTTCTGATATCTGATTGAAGTCATTTAAAATGCATTGGAAAGGTAACTCAAAGGGCTACAACTTTGATTCAGATATCATTCTCCAATTCGATCGTTTTCTATGTCAAAAATAGGTCTCAATAAGAGACTAAAAATCCGGGACAAAACTTTTTCGGTTGAAAATTTATGTGTGATCATACTTTGATTATACTTCATCTCCTTGACATATTTCTTTATCTAATTGACTCCTAGAACTCTCGGATCTTCATAGTGAGTTTCAACACAACTTTTGAGTATTTTCACTTTAATCCCTGAACTTTGGATCTCTTATAATTTAGCCATATTCTCCAATTTTGTCAACTTTTGTCTATTTTCTTCAATTTCATCAACTTATACCACAACATCAAAACACACATTAAAACGTTCTAAAACACTCTTAAGGGTAACAAAATAATAAATTAAGTGACATAAATATCATGAGTATGGAGCACTCATCAAATACCCCCAAACTTAATGTTTTGTTCGTCATCGAGCAAACACCAAACTAAAGAAAATAACTAACAAACACAAACAAAAACAAATAACTACAAATAGAATCATTTAAAACAAATTGTGCTAGATATCTTGCCTTCATAGCTCAGGATTGAAAATATAATATCAATTATAAACCACATCAAAGCTATAATGCAAAAACTAAATTCTTATATATTCAATGCAAAACGGGTGTGTGTGGAGAATCAAGTGCAACGCTGTACAACAATAAGTTGATCCAATTTTTGACCTTAAAAGTCAAATATTTTCTTACTTCGTTCGTAGGATTCATACACCCCAAATTTCTTTTCTCTTCACTTCCCAATGTGTATTCTAAAGTTGATTTTTAGAATTAATTTCTTACAGCACTCAAGTTTGGTTGGATTTTACTAATTGCAATTCGACATATCAACAGATGAGGATTTTCCTTATTTTTTACTGTTTCAACCTCCAAGAATCAACCAAATTACTAATCCCTTATCAAATGCATAATCGTCTAAAACAAGTGTTTGGAGATTAATTAAGGTATGATGTGTATTCTGTTTCACACGTCCTCTTTTTCAAATATATTTATTCTTTTACCAACCTTACGTGTAGATGCCTTTCCATTAAGCTTTTAAATGATCAATGTAGCGAGTTTTAGGTCGATGACTCCCAAATCAGATGACTTTAGGGCATTAGGTTTTAAATTCTTGCAGACTTAATCACTCGAGTCATAAAGGCTACGAAGATACATTTCACAATGAGATATTTATCGCCGTCCTCATTGAGATATTTTTAGGGTAGCTTCACAACAAAACAACTTTTTCCTTTTTATGTAGTGATTAGTGCAATGCCCCTTATTAAAAACTCATTCTTAAAAATTGACATCTAACTTAAGGGTTCCACCCAATTTCCATCCTATTGATCTCAGATAGTCCACACAAAATTTAGCACACACGAAATCCACATCTATATCAACGTCTCCCTACAACAATTCAATAATCCAAACTATTCTAAAGTTGGTTAAGTGACGTAAATTTTGTTTAGTGGTTGTTTGAATTTGACATCTAAGTTTTCCATTTCAACATATAAACATGTATCAACATATTCATGTACAATGCTACAATCAACTCACGTGCATAAATTTTTTTCGTTTCACGTGAATAGGCAAAAATTTAACTCAAACGCATAACTTATCCACAATTCATAAACCAACACATATTTATCGATTATATATGTTACTACTCGCAAGGCTATCTAACTCACGCAAGTATGTAAAACAAGTAATTATTATTATTATTTTTTAAACGTGCACACAAATAAAAAAAAACTAAGGCAATTAGACAATCACCCCTGAACTTAAACTAAACATTGTCCCCAATGTGAAATTAAAGTCAAAGGAAAAGAACTTTCTTGAATTGTCTGAATTGTCAATAACGTTTTGGTGCTGATGATGTTGGAGTTGGTGGATGTTTCTTTTACATTTTCCCCCTAAACTTGAGATTTATCCCGTTTTCTCCTTGTCAATGTTGATTTGATTGTTCCACGAATTCATGTTCCTGAAAAATCAAATTTTAGATCTTAAATACATGGAATAATAATTACTTAACTCAAACATCTAATAATCAACCTCTTAAGGACCTAAGGGGAGACGGGTTATCAATGATTATTCCTAAATAAACTATAAAATAAACTAACTATTCTATAACTCGAAAGCAAAATAAATAAAAAAGACTTGAGTTGTCTTCCAAGAAGTGTTTTTTTTAACGTCATTAGCATGACGTTGACAATCTACATCATGGAACTTTGAAGAAATCTTTTGATGCCTTGCTCATTTTGCTTATTTTGACTTTACTCCACTCTTCGTTGATTCTCCAAACCTCGACATTGTCCTTTTCAATGTAATATGATTTTTCTATTCCATCCAATTCAAATTCAACAATGTAAACTACAACCTCCTCATCAGACTTAATCACAAAATTAATTTTTATACAATCAATAAATTTAGACAAATGTACATTGCTTTTTTCTTTATTGATTTTTCCATCTTCATCTGGTTACTCTGTGATCAAGTTGTCATTCACTTTAAACTCTTTTACGATCGTTGAAATTTCTTCGGAACTTATAAAAATAAAAAATGAAAATATTTCTTTATTCCAAGAACATAAAGGCTCTATCTTATAGAAATTACTACACAGAAAGAACCTAACAGATTAAACGTCAAATATGTACAGATCATAATTCCAATAAATCAATTGAGACTCCAAAAGTGTAGATCTCATAACATATATAAGCACACATGTAAATGATGCATCCAAGTGTAATTAACTACACTTGCGTGCAAACAAAGAATAAACTCGTTAATATTAGTCTATCCAGAATCCATCCAATATGAACTCTCAAAAATATCAAAGTAGTACCCACAAAAATACCATAAAGATAAACCCAAAATAAGTCAATGGATGTATTCGTGAAAAAAGTGGGCGTGCGATCGACATAGAAAGTGGAAAATATACCTTAGGGGCCTCGATTTGATTAGGCTGAGAGTGTAGCCCGAGCAAATGAGTGAGCCATGCGCCTTGTTCGTTTGGAAAAGAGAGGTGTGGTTGTAAGAGAAATACCCCAAATGGGACCAAATTGCAACTTGGTGAAAACTGAGGAAGAAGAAGAAGAAGCAGATGTAGAAGCGAGCAGGGTTACCGATGACACTCTAATGGCGGCCATCGTTACGGGGTGCCAGCCTTTATGTATTTATAGCAGTAGAATGAATATGGATAAATACAACCGTGCTAAACGAACGACAGGCACCCTGCCAATAGGTTCGTTTGGCTTTATTCGGATAAATATAGGGGAAAATTACCTGAAAACCTACATTTAAAGACTAATTTTCATAAATAAGAAAGATTAGTTTTAATTTCATAAATCAGGTGCTAATTAAAAATTATTAATTTAATCATTACAGATTTATTATAACAAATCCACCCCATCCCCAAATTTCAATCTGACTCCCGGCACCCCCAAATTCTCTCTCTCTCTCTCTCTCTCTCTAGCTAGCGCGCTCTCTCTCATACCTCCCCCAAATTTCATCTCTCTCTAGCTCTCTCTCATACCTCTTCACTCTCTACCATCTCTCTCTTCATCGCGTTCTCTTGACGACGCACCACCGGTGGAGGTACTGCAAGACAAGCAACGAGTGTTGAAATCGTGACGCCGTTGCAACAACATCGATCCGAGAGCGACGCCGCCCACCATCGCACTGCTCGCGGCTCGTTGTTGCTGTGCAAGTAGCGACGAGTGCTATCAACTGATTTGTAGTATCTCCCTGTGTTTGAATGGAGAATGTCCTGTGTTTGATGTGGGATTGAGCATGGGTACAATCCCGTTTTCAACTTCAGCTTCAAAAATCAGGTGCTTTCATTTTTTCTTTTGGGTCATGTTTTTGCAGCCTCTGTTTCAAATTTCATCTCTCTATTAACTGGATTGAAATCCCCATAATCAGTCATCTCTTATAGTTGGACGAAATTTCCAATCAAATCTTCATAAATCTGTATTTTCATCCGGCCACAATTTCGTCTTGTTCTTCCTCTTGATGAGTTAATTTCCTGGTTTGGAGTTGCGATTTATTGAGCCTACATTGTATTTTGACGTCCACCAGTTCTACAGATTTACAACAATTGTGGTGGTTGATCCTTTCTCGATGTGGCTGGTATTCGAGCAATAGAAGGATTGTGAGTTTGGGGATCTGTGGTTGAAGGAGTACAAGAAGGGGGATCTGCGTTGCTGTATGGGGTGGGTGGAATAGTAGTGGCGGGGTGGCTTTGCTGGTGGCATTCCATGAGAAATTGGTGTATGTGTCGGTGTTGCCCGGTTTAACCAAGTCCTATCCCATTACCCATGCTCGCCTCTGTCTCCTCTACGAGGATGTGTGGCTCAGATCCTCCGACGACGTCCGCCTCCATGCTTAGTTCATCAAACTATTCCTCGACCGTCGAGGTTGTAAATATGAATTTAATTAAAGGTGTTAGTGATGGTGGATTGGAGGTGATGGATTACGATACTTGTATGCGGTGTATATAAATTTGTTTGTGGTGACCCTATGTGACCAAATATGTGTTTGTTGTGACTATTTGTGACCAATTTTGTGTTTGTTGTGACTACTTGTGACCAATTTTGTGTTGGTTGTGACCGGTTGTGACTTGAGATTGATCTGGTCACAGACAGACACACTGAATACAAATTTGGTCACAATTAGTCACACTGAAGATGAATTTGGTCACAATTAGTCACATATAATACAGATCAGTGATGGTAGTATTTATGGTCGTGGATTTGAGTTGAATGTGGTAGTGGTGGTGCATTGGAGGTTATGCTGGTGAATGCAGGACGAGTCCAGCCCCGCGCCATGGGCATTTTGGTCATTTATTGTGACGGCGTCGGAATGGGCTGAAATTTGGTAGGTTGATTGGAAACGGCCCGAAAAATTGGACTCGGGGCGGAATCCCGAGATCTCGGGATTTTAGCCAAATTCCTTCATTTAAGCCTTTAAATTGTTATTTTTAGTATAATTTGTTTTTATTTTTTTGCTATTTTTGGCTCGTTTTTTTATATTTTCTATTTTTTGGGTGTCTTGTAATGCCTATATAAAGGTCTTTTAGCAATTTCCGTCTTGCTCAAATATGTGTTAGTGGTGATTGCTTTGTGACCAATTCTGTGCTAATTGTGACCGATTGTGACTTGATTACATACGGTCACAAACAGTCACACTAAATGCAAATTTGGTCACAGTTAGTCACACTGAATACAAATATGTGATTATGAATAAATTTGTTATTGTGACATGCAATTTGTGTCTCATGACTAATAAATAAGTTGTGATAAATTAATTTGATGATTTATTATCATACAATAACTTGTAATAAGTTAATTTAATAAATTGTCTCATATCATTAATTTTTTTGGCACAAATCAATTAATCGATCACAGTCAAATAGGTCATTGGTAGTAAAAAAAAAAAAAAAAGTCGCCGGAAAGTTGTCGTCGCCGGAGTTTCTGCCGGAGCCGTCGCCGGAGATGCTGCCGGAGCTGTCGCCGTCGCCGGAGCTAATGGAGAGGTGGAGAGAAGGTGGTGTAGTGGGGTGATAGGGTTAATTTCAAAAATGGTCACTGAATTTACATAAAAATTACAAAATGGTCACTGAAGTTCAAAACTTTCATGAACGGTCACTCAAGTTTCAGGTGCTTTCAGAAATGGTCACTGAAGTTTAAGATTTTCACCAACGGTCACTGAAGTTTAGGAGATGTTTCACTAACGGTCACTGAAGTTACAAAAAGTTTCAGGAATGGTCACTGAAGGGTCATGCATTTTTTCAATTTTTTGGGCGACTTTTTCGACCACTTCCGACCACCAAAATCACCGGATTTTGATACTTTTGGAAAGCCCACAATCTCCTCTTCAATTACCACCCAAAATCTCCCCCAAACTCCAAACGATTCGATCGAAAAATCACCGCAAAAGTCGCCCAAAAAAATGGAAAAATCTGCCCAGATTTTTCCAATTTTTTGGGCGACTTTGCGGCTGCTTTCCGGCAATTTTCGACCACCAAAGTCGCCGAATTTTGATACCGTTGGAAAGCCCACAATGTCCTCTTCAATTTCCACCCAAAATCTCCCCCAAACTCCAAAAGATTCGACCGAAAAATCGCCGCAAAGTCAGCTACCCAAAAATGCCGAAAATCTGCCCATATTTTTCATGCTGACTTTGCGACGATTTTTCGGTCGAATCTTTTGGGGTTTGGGGGAGATTTTGGGTGGTAATTGAAGAGGACATTGTGGGATTTCCAACGGTATCAAAATTCGACGATTTTGGTGGTCGAAAGTTGCTGGAAAGTCGCCGCAAAGTCGTCCAACAAATTGGAAAAATCTGGGCAGATTTTTCCAATTTTTTGGGCGACTTTTGCGGCGATTTTTCAATCGAATCGTTTGGAGTTTATGAGAGATTTTGGGTGGTAATTGAAGAGGAGATTGTGGGCTTTCCAAAGATATCAAAATCCGGCGATTTTGGTGGTCGGAAGTGGCCGAAAAAGTCGCCCAAAAACCTGAAAAAATGCATGACCTTCAGTGACCGTTCCTGAAACTTTTTGTAACTTCAGTGACCGTTAGTAAAACATCTCCTAAACTTCAGTGACCGTTGGTGAAAATCTTAAACTTCAGTGACCATTTCTGAAAGCACCTGAAACTTGAGTGACCGTTCATGAAAGTTTTGAACTTCAGTGACCATTTTGTAATTTTCATGTAACTTCAGTGACCATTTCTGAAATTAACCCGGGGTGATAAGATGGGGTGGATGAGGTGGCCAAAAGTGGAAATAATTAATGTATATTATATTATATTTTATTATTTAATAAAATTATTTACCACCTGATTTTTGAAATAATTTAACAAGTTTGTTAATTTTGAAAAGTGATTTTTATATATAGGATTTGTGTGGTGTCCCCTAAATATAGTGCTTAAAAGTTAAAAGTCGGACTCATAGCCAGAGTGTGGAACTGAGTGAACGAGAAATGGATCATAGTTTTTGGACTGGGGTTGGATACAGATGTTAAATGGGTCAAGTTGAGCCGTTTGGTTCAGCTCGGTCCATAATGTGAATCAACTCACGCTTGATTGACTCGTTTTCAAAAATTCCTTGTCCTTGTGAGTTTTTTTTTTTTTTTTTTTTGAGAGCCAATGAGCGACTCACTTGAGATTTGCGTTTGTAATGCAGGCAAACGAACGGTTTGTTCTACTTAATACCTCTAGAGTTTGAGGGATCCGCGCACCCACATGCCAAAATGTAAGAGAGTCGGGGTATTGACACAAGGCAATGTACTAGTTGTAGTTGTAGGAACAAATGCCTTGAAATCAGTCTGATTATTGAACTAGTGAAAAAGAAGAGGAAAAGTTGAAGGGTTGATTTGGTTGAGTGGATGGTAAAAAGGTACAAGAAAAATAAAATTTTGAGGTTAAATAAATTAGTTTACTGATGAACCAGTTAACATCGCATGAACGGGCCGACTCTTGACTTGTTATAAACAATTTTATTTTTTCAAAATTTTTGGTATAAATCAGACTGATATTCTGAATTGATTGGTTCGATTTTCAAAATATTGGTATTAACCATATAATTTAGAGCATGTCCGAACTTCTACAAACGAAGCGACTTAATACAAAATAGATATACGTCAATAATGGCGATAAAGTGAAGGCTTATATGACTGCTACATATAACATAATGTTTTGATATCATGTTTGCATCAAAGATTTGAGTCATTTGACTGAACTTGATTCAGTTGTTGTTCCGGTAATGGTGATCTATCACAACGGTGACATGTACTATGGTGATGAATATTTGCGTACTGGTTAGAAAACTATTTCATATGGCTATAAAAGTTAAACTTCCAAAATAGTTCGTCCATGTAGATATTTATGAGCATATGATTGTATGTCTTTAAGAGATAGTTGAAATGGTATCTGCTAATGCGTGAATTACATTTTTTCAAGCAGAGAAAGTAATTGGAGAACATTTGTTGGAGTTAGACAATATATGTGCTCGAAAAATTAGTTCAGCTATAGAGGATTGCCTCTAGGTTTCCATTAAAGTTAGGAATGTCAATGAGTCGAGGTGAAACTTGAGATTAGGGCTTGATTTGAGTAACAATTATTCGAGTTTTTTTTTTTTTTTTTTTTTTTTTTTTTTTTTTGTCCAAGCAGAGCTTTTCTCTGCAAAAAAATCTAGGCTTGACCAGAACTTTTGGCTTGGGCCTTAAAGTGTCGAATCGGGCCGAACCGAACCGTCGAGTCAAATTGAAACCCTTAATTCAAGTGGAAGCTATATATTTCCTCCAATGAATACAAGGAGAAGTGTGTCATCATGAGGCATCAAGAGGATGACAAGAAGCATAAATTTTCATGATGATTTGACATGTCCTGCAAATGAAAAGTCGATAGAAGTAGGAAAATGATAAAGAAACAGGGCCAGCGATAGGCCCTGTTTGTAGTGTTCCCCCTATTGGCAGGGTGTCTGCCACTGTTTCCGTAGCATAACTCATAGAAGTAGTGATAGAGTTGAGAAATCCAGACTAGTCAACGATTTGGTGGATGTTCTTACAGGATAGCAAATTTTGGAGAATAATAGAAGTTTTTGAAATTAGAGCACAAGGCAAATGAGTTTATTAAGTTCATTTTTGGACAAAAGAATGAAAAATTGTAGCGAGATTTACTTTTGGAGATTATATTAACCATAATATTGGGTTTGTGTTTGGAGTTATGTCAAATAGACTTAGATTATCTTGATGGTGGTACTGAAAATTGTCATGCTTAAATTTCATACAATTTTATTATATAGATGAAGATCACTGTATTTATGGGCTGATTTCGTCGCACTCTCGTAACAACCCAACTGATGAAATTATTTGTTGATTCATAAATGTGGAGAAGTGCTATTATTTTGTCAATAAATGTAACATGTTTAGATAGGTATGCAATTAAATTAGCCAATGTTTGAGCTCCATTTTTCTTAAAATTTATTTTCAATTACACATTTTTCCATGAAATAATTTTACATGTAAATTCAATTTTTTTTTTTCTATTTCTTAATCATATATTCTTTAAAAAATCACTATTTCAAAATTTTTCACTAATTAAATGGAATTTAAACAGGGGCTAAATAAAACAAGATTTTAACATTTTTTTTTTTTTATTTTTTTTTTACCTTTTATTGTGTGCTGTACTCTACACATTCTCACTAGGCTTGCAACCTTTGAGTGGGGAGTTCGATTCCTAGTTGGAGCAGTTGAGTGATGTAATAACTATTTTTGGTTGGAGCAATTTGATGATGTAATAATCATGGAGGAGGCTTCTTTGGGGTCAGGAGTATAAACGGTGCACGGACCTTAGTCAATTTGGGTATAACCCGCGATTTACTTCCACCAGTTACTGAGAGGCCGATGATTAATGGTCCAGAATATAGTCTGGTGTAAGTTGGAAAACCTGAGTATCAAAAAAATAAAAAATAAATAAAGAATAACACTAACTAGAATTATTGATGCAATAATATCATTCTAGGTGGCATTAAGGAATATGCTTAATGAAATGTAAGTTATTTATTAATTATATCTCTCGTTTAATGTCACGTTAGCATTATCCAGTTCAAGGTATGAAGCATTAACATCAATGAATCTAAGTTCCTGTTTGGTGGAGATTAAAATTGAATTTTTAGTAGATTTTGATAGAAATTGATAAAATATCTACTTAAAAAATTGTGAGACTCATAAAACACATGCTTAGAATAAATTTTTGACTTTGACTTTAACTTAAATTAAAATTAAAATTTTTATTTGATACCAAAAAAGGCTATATCATTGCCCATTTATAAAAATTGAAGAAGAAAAGTCAAATTAAGTCGACTCGTGTGTCTCTTTTGTATCCACTGCCACCCAGAATTTTCCATCTCCTAAGCTGTCTTTTTACACTAACTCCATAAAAGGTCAAAGCAATTCGCTAACCACTGCAATTTCATCTTCTGGTCAATTACATCAGATTCAAGCCCATACATCACCTTGATTTCTTTCTATTTCTAAGTATTCTACAAATCTGCATCTGAATCAGCACAAGGATCGAGTAGAGGTATGTCCCCATTACTTCACACGATTTCAGTTACTTCAGTTATCTTTTTTCTTGGCATTTTACGAAATTTACAGTCAATACATGATAATGAACAAATTTTTCTTTTGCGGGGAGTATTTGTTTCTTTCTCTTTCTTGATTGGCAAGTTTGTTTACTAAAGATCTTTGAAATGTGACAATAGAATTATACTATGACAGTGCATGTTTTTGGTAACGGTTACAATCTATGGATCTTATTGAATGTATGGATAATAAGTGGATAGTAACGAGAAGTGATTAATTATAATTGTTGACCTAAAGAACACCTAACCACGTTCCCGCCTGCCCTTATGTTACCTGCATTTAACGACGGGGCTCTTTTTATTTGCAGCTGTTGGAAAGATGAATTGAGTGGCTAACTTTGGCACAAATTTTGAGTGGGACCCGTTTGTTTATTTTGGAAGATCAAAATTGATTTGTGTTCTACTCTGTGAGAATATCGAAATCATATATTTACTTGTCAAAAATGATGTTGGGGTGAATGAGAAATTGAAGTTTAAAGTGTGCCAATTGAAAGGAGTTTGTGTGTTTGAGTGAAATCAATTAAGATTTGTCCTACATAGGAAAATAATGAAGGCAAAAATAATTTTATATAGGATTACACTTTGGAAGTGTATAATCATATATAGCATAGAGACTCTTTCCACGTGTGCACGCAGGGGGTGCAAATCAGGGACCGAATTGGACTTCGGAACTTGAACTTTTTTTTTTGGCATCACAAAACCTGAGGGTACTTCTTTCTCCTTGATTTCCTTTGAGAATGGCAGGTTCTCAATGTCACGACTTATTTCTATTTATTTATAATTTAAACCGATTATATACAACTCCTAAACATGCAGCTTGTTTAACTGCATTAACAAATTCAGGGCCTAGTAACTTTCTTTCACAATTTTATCTCAACAAATTGATGTTCTACATTTTCTACCTTACAGTACTTCAATAGTTGAATGTTATAAGCAAACTCTAGTAAAGACAAATGACTACTCACCTGGAAATTTGTTCTCTTTTTCCTGATTGGTTATTGTTGTCTAAAGATTTTTGTTCGTGTGCAAGTCAACATATAATATGAAATAGGAAGCTTCCATGTTCCGGATGAAACATGAAGAAAAGTGTTAAATTTCTGTAAACAGATATCTTCGACATTTTCTTCTGTGTGTGTGTGTGTGTGGCCAAAGGCATTATATTCACTTATTCAACAATCGTGCCCATTTTTGTTTTGATGCTGATAGGCTTCTTTGATTTCGCTGTTAATTATATCTGCCGGGTGAGCTGCATATTGATAATGGTGGAGCAAGCTTTCTCGGTTTTTGGGAAGCTCACAGACTACATAGTGGACCCAATTTTGCACCAGTTCAAGTATTTATTGTGCTACAAAAGTAACATTAAAAATTTGACTGATGAATTGGAGACTCTTGAAAATAAGAAAATTGAGGTTCAAGCAATGGTTGATACAGCCAAAAGAAATGCTGAAGTTATTAGACCACTTGTTTCAGCATGGTTGCAAAAGGTTGATGACCTAAACAAACAGACGGATGAAGTTCTGAAAGGTGCAGCAATTTCTGAAATGCAGTGTCTATTCCTTAGATGTCCAAATTTAAAGACCCGTTATCTACTAGGCAGGAAAGCCACGAAGAAGACTGTTGTGACTGTTAAGCTCCAAGTGGAAGGTACATTTGAGAGAGTGGGCTATCCTACACCACCGGTGCTGATGCCAAACCAATCCTCCCATCAGGACTTCTACGGTTTTTGAGACAAGGATAAAAAACTAAGAAGGAAATCTTGGAAGCTCTGAAGGACAAAGATATCAATATAATTGGGATTTGTGGCATGCCTGGAGTAGGTAAGACGACAATGGCGAATGATGTAGCCACCCAAGTCAAAGATGAGAAATTATTTGATGAGGTTGCGATGGCAGTTGTATCTCATGATCCAGACATAATAAAAATTCAAGATCAACTTGCTGAAAAGCTCCATTTGAAAATTGAAGAGAAGACTGAAAGTGGGAGAGCTCAACGACTTTATGCAAGACTTACGTATGAAAATAAGAGAATTCTTTTGATATTAGATGACATCTGGAAAGAAATTGATTTGGAAACTATAGGAATTCCTTCAAAGGATGATTGCAAGGGATTGAAAGTTCTGTTTACAACACGAAATGAAGATGTATGCATTGACATGGGAGTGCAGAGGAAATTTGAAGTTGAAGTTTTGTCTCAAGAAGAAGCACATAAACTTTTCGAGCATGCTGCAGACATTTCTAATCATACAATTAATGTTGTGAACAGCACAGCTAATGAAGTTGCAAATGAATGTGGAGGCTTACCTCTAGCACTTGTGACTGTTGGCAAAGCACTAAAAAATAAAAATGCCACATAAATGGAGAGATGCACTGCAACAGTTACAAAGGTCTAGGGTAACAAATCTCAGAGGAATGCATGATTTGGTCTACTCGAGAATAGAGTTAAGCTACAACTATTTGGAAACTGATGAAGCCAGGTCCTTGCTTTTGCTATGCTCTATATTTGCTGAAAAACAAAGTATTCCAATTGAAAGATTGGTCAGATATGCAAGGGGACTAGAGCTGTTTCAAAATACAGACACATTATCAGAAACCAGAGATCGGGTATATTCTATTGTTGATGATCTGAAACGTTGCTATTTATTGCTATCAGGTGAGGAGGAGGAGGTGAAATTACATGATGTTGTTAAAGGTTTTTGCTTACTAGACAAACCTGGATATCTGGTGAAACATGCTGATTTGGAAGAGTGGCCAAAAGATAACAAGGAATCATACATTGCCATCTCAATGACTTTTGGTGTGCTGGATGAGCTTCCCAGTGGGTTAAAATATGGGCACCTCAAGTTGTTACGGGTGCGATGTGATTCGGGGAAACAACATATATCTGAAGAATTTTTTAAAGATATGCAGGAACTCAGGGTTCTTGAATTTAATTGGATGAACATTCAAATTCCGTCGTCAATCCAATTGTTGACGGGTCTTAAAACACTGTGCTTGGACTACTGTGATTTAATGTTTGATATCTCAATGATTGGAAGTCTAAAGAAGTTGGAAAATCTCACTTTTTATCGTTCTTATCTCTATGTTGATTTTCCCACTAAAATAGCAGAACTTAGCAACCTAAAGTTACTGGATTTGAGATTTTGGACATGCCCCTGCCCACTTCCACCTGGTGTTTTACTGGGTATGAAGAAACTGGAAGAGTTGTACTTTGGAGAATACTTTGAAACAAGAGACGAAGAAAAGGGGTACATTATTAAAGAGATAAGTTCACTGACTGCTCTTAACACTTTCCCAAATTTCCACAGATGATACTCAGTTTTTGATGCAAATATTACAAGTGTTGTGTGTTGAGAACCTGAAAAGATTTGAAATCACCGTGGCTGAAAAAAAGGGACTCAGTACTGGAGATTATCATGTCACAAGGAGGCTGGACTTCCTAGATGGTATTGACGCAGGTACTCTTTTGCAATGTGGATTTAACTCGTTAATGAGGACAGCTTATCAACTTTATATTGTAAAAGCAACAGCTTGGAAGAAGCTTGTGAGTGGGTCAGATAAAGATGGTTTCTTTAACTTGAAGAAGCTGAGGCTATCAAGTGGTGATTTTGAGTATATTATTGATGCCACATACTCCATTCCAAGTGGAACCTTCTGTAATCTGGAGCTTCTGAAATTGGAAGGTTTGCATAATCTCATACAGATATGCAATGGGAATCTTCCAAAAAGGGAACATTTTGGGAGTCAGTTGTTTCATAACCTCACGATTCTTGAGATTTATAATTGCGATGCAATTAGAAGCTTGTTTTGGGAGTCAGTTGCAAAATGTATGATGAATCTCCAAAGACTAGATATATCCAAATGTCCGATGTTAGAGGAAGTTGTTTTAATGGACAACCGAGAAAATTTAGTTACTGAGATGCTTGGGTTCCCTAAACTAAAAAAAGTCACTCTTCAATTTTTGAGCATATTTAAAAGCTTCACATCTGAGTTGAATAAAGTTGATGATTGTCAATCATTGTTCAACCAGGTATGTATCTTTCCTCTTGTTTGCTTACGTGGGGCCATATTTGATGTTTAGTCCTTTTCTATGAATTTAGAAGCATTAGACAAATTAGGAAAATTGATAATACCAACCCTTCAAAAATGAACCAAAACAGTAGAGCAGGACATTTTGTATGCACCAGTTGATTGAATGATTACATATATTGTTAATCACTGGGATCTCTGACAAAAAAAAAAAAAAAACTAATTTTAGGAGAAACAAATATCAATCAATAGAGATTTTAATTACTATTTTATCTTTACTTATACTGTTTAAAATTATTTATTTTCTGTACAGAACCACCTCATTTCCTAAGTCAACAAATTGTGACATTTCCTTGCACAACGTCATGTCTCCTGTCCCGGACGAAATTAGAAAGGAAAAATATTATGATCATGAGGATTATTGATAAGAAAATTACACTTCACATCCCCTTTTTAATAATTATTATCAAAACCTTTTTGTAACAGTTTGTAACTAGCTAATATTTTAAATTACAAAATAACTACTTGGTTTGAGTTTTTCTTGTAAAACTTGATTAGTGTTATTGGAGGCAAATGAAGGGTGTAATTTAATATTTTATACTACATCTTAAAGTGACTTTTTGTCGACTAATGCTTTTCATGGTATTGGCTTTAATTATCTCATTAATTGTTTAAGACGTGCATTAATTTGTGAGTGTTAGATATTATTTGGGAAAATTTGCAGCCGAGCATTGAAAGTTTTCATAGAATTGTTGTCTCTATTAAGATACTAAACTGGATAAAGTTTTATGATGAAAATTTTGGCTGATACAATTAAGTGAATTTCACAGGTTACGTTGCCTAACATGGAGATGTTGGATATTTTTCAGTTGGATTGTATAGTAAAGCTACTGGGTGAAGAGGAAATGCCAATTACATCTCTATCTAAAATAAGAGTCATCACTGTGGGCAGCTGTGGTAATTTACGGACCATTGGAAAATCTGATTCAATTAAACTACTACAAAATCTTGAAGGTCTTGTAGTATCTGATTGTGCAAGGGTAGAAGCATTGTTTGACCTTGAGGGTTTAAAGGTTAACAAATATGATGCAGAAATTAATATACTTGGTCGATTAAATTCATTGGAGATGTCTACTCTACCTAAATTAATGCACATTACTAGGATGGTTCCTAAGGGAATTCGTGTCTTTCAAAATTTGAAATCACTTGTAGTTAAAGAATGTGGTGGCTTAAGGTACTTATTCTCACTTTCTATGGTTAGTTCACTTGTGGCTCTAGAAACTATAAGGGTTCAATCATGCGATACGATGGAAGCGATTGTTGGAAGTGAAGATGATGAAACTTGGGAGCTTGAGAAACTTGAGTTCCCAAAACTCAAAGATGTCAACCTAGAGCACTTGAGTAGTTTTAAGAGCTTCAGATCTAATTTAGACTCCATGCACTTTCTCGGAACATTATTCAACCAGGTACGTACCTCTCTTTATGTGTGCTTGCATGATGCCCTATAATTTTTTTTTGGAGGATGCTTAGTCCTTTTGAATGGAATTCTGAAGTTATAAGTGAAATTTCAAATCCGATGTCAACTAATCCATTTTCTTGATTCTTTGGCCTTAAATAATTCAGTTATTTAAGAGACATCATACTTTGTTGTTTAGCTTGCGTGCAAAAAAAATATAGTATCCTCGGTGTAGAAAAGATTTTATAGGATCGTGGTCTTAACTAAGAACTAAAAGAATACGCAATATTAGTAATGTTCCAATTACTTACCATATAACTTAAAAAAATAAAAAGGCACACCAAGGTTGCTTTTGGAACATATAAGGAATTTCGTAGAAAATTAAAAGGGATAGTATATTAGTATATTAGGTGGATTAAGGTACATAATATTCTTAATTTATTCATTTTTAGTCTAGATACGCTATGTGCACTACCAATCATTTTTACATCATATGGAGGATTGAGATGGGTTTACGCCAAATAAGACAAGATAGTGTAAATCTTTTGAATAAAAATATTCAAGAATAATATCCAGGCCTTAATCCACCATAATACTGCCTAATTCTTCTAATTTTATACTAGATTCCTCGTATGGTCTAATGAAAGTTAAGTTTCTATAAAATAAGCGGTGTAGCTAAACTTTGGAGATTGAATTAGGTAACAACCAAAGAATAACATTGAAAGTTTTATTGAGTTGCTACTTTAGAACACTAGAAATACTGCATTGAGAAATCTGCATGTTGCAGTTTAATTAGAAGAAGATTCCTTTTTCTTTGAACAAGATTCTTGATTAGGAAAATATAAAAAATTAATCGACTACTCATCATTTTAAGTCTTATTCAGCTACACACTACACATTAAGCAAATTATGCCAAACTATTATATTTTATAAGTGGTCTTGTAATAAAATAATTCTCTTTGTTTAGACTCTAGATTTATTTCAACTGTTCTTTATATAAGTTCAATTATAATAACATTGGGAAATATTGCTGATATTGAAAACTCAATGAAGCTTTATGATGACACATTTTTGGCTGACACCAGTTAAATCATTTTCCTGCAGGTTATATTGGCTAATTTGGAGGTTTTAGATATCGATGGATTAGGTGACGTGTCTGTATTATTCGACTTTGAGGGTATTACAGTTAGTGAAGGTTACATAGAAAGTTTACTTGGTCGATTAAGATCATTGAAGCTTGAAAGACTACCTCAATTAGTAAACATTACAAGGATGGTTCCTGAAGGCATTCATGTCATGCAGAATTTGACATCACTTGTCGTTTTAGATTGTAGCAGTTTAAGGTACTTATTCTCACCTTCAATGGCGAACTTGCTTGTGGCTCTAGAAACTCTAGAGGTCTACGAATGTCAAGAAATGGAAGAGATTGTTGGAAGAGAGAAAGAAGGCACCTCAGATATTGACATGGTCGAAGAAGGAATGACAAGAAGAATCGTGTTTCCTAAGTTGAGCAGCTTAGAATTTTTATCTCTTGATAGATTCAGAATGTTTTGCTCTCAAAACTATGAACTCGTGTTCCCTTCACTCCATAAATTGGTCATTCTGTATTGCCCCATGATGACAAAATTTTGTTCCGGACATCTAAATGCACCAGAGCTTAAGCAAATACAGATAGGAGAGGGCCAATATGTTGATATTTCCAATTTCTTTGATGACTCAGGTATATAAATTTATGTTCTGATCTCCATTTTACTTCATCTATATGATACAATTGCTTGCACATTATTTATTAATGTAAGAATAGTTAGCAGATTAATACGTTCTGTCAGGCTTGCAGGAGGATGAGGAATAAATTTGTAGAGCAAAGGCAAATGGTGATGGAATTATTTCTTATCTATTTTGAATTTTACTTGTATACTCATAGTTTAAATTATTTGAACTCGTGTATTAAGTATCCTTTCTCTTATTTGATTGGCTTGAGTCCATTTCGATAGGATATGGAGATCGATTCGATCAAGTTAGGGAAAATTTTGAAAAAATGAAAGTGTAAAGATTTTGACTACGTACGATAATGTTCATTTGCTCAATTGAAGTGTGAAGATTTGATTAAATTGTGCATTAAACAATATCTATGGGAAAAAGAAAAATTGAGAGTAATAGTGCCAAAGAAAAAACAAGTTCACGTTGGTATTAGTGCCCAACAGTGTTAGGACATTACTGTTATTAATGATACTTTTGAAATTGTCGTTAAATAAACATTTGGCTATTTATTTATGTTTCTTATAAATAAATTGTTGCATTTACAAGCATGAGCATGCGACTAAGTTAATTCGATCATCTTGAGATGATATGAGTTACGTGTTTTTGTTGAAAAACACGGATATGTATAATTTATATTTTTATTGAGAATTGATTTGTCGTAGGTTAGTAGCATTTTATTCTAACGAGGATGTAGGGTAAAAGATTCTACTTGGGGTACGTGATTTGCCTTGATCTTGGCAAAAGTTCCGTCGAAAGCATCTACGTTAGTATTTGAGTATTTATACTTTGGGGTGTATTGGATATGGTTGTGTGTAAATTAATTATTATAGAATGATGATGCACGTAAATTAATATACACTCGATTGTCTTGTGAGTTACCTAAATTCATTGTGGAGTAGTGGTTGCTATTGTGAAAGTGATGTTCTTTGATATGTCACTGATTGAGATTAGATTACACGATGAAATAACTCAGTACATTGAGATATGTTGAGGACTGACAGGAATCGAAGTAGTAATTACATATTCACATTTGGAATTCGTCACCTTGTTTGTTGCACATTTTTGAGGAATTAGTTGGATTTTTTTTACCGTTGTTGGGTCCCACCATAGAGTGTTGAAGTCAAAAAAAAAAAAAAAGGCCTAATTTGATGGAAAACGGTTCAAAAATTCATTTTTCTTGTTTAAAAATGTGCGACCAACAGGGGCTAAGAAAGTATAATTCTAGGATGCCTGAATCATTATTTTGTGATTATATGACGAATAAACTGTCATGAAAACGAGCTTAATTGAGAAATAATTAGAATGGCGAAACTATCATTTTAGCCCGGATGTAAATTATTCAACGTCCAATGGAATAAGACAGATGATAAGACAAAAAATTTCACCTCCGCGTTATGTTATTTGGTAGACGGTGCAAATGATATGTTTTTGAATAAAAAGTCAAAAAATTATATACATTTTAATCTACCCCAATACTATTTACCTCCTATTATTAATTTTAGTTTATGCTAGATTTTAAGTCTAATACGATGCGCCGAATGCATACCTAAACAACGTTAAAATCATTCACTCGAAAAAGAAAAAGTATTACATGCATCGTGTTTTAGCATAATAACATTTTTTGGGGTGATAAAAAATGTTATTTTGAGGACAAAAAAAAGGAAGGCACATTACTTATAAATAACTGCAGCGAAATTGTTCTTCAATCGATGGATTCCGGGCTCAGTTTAAATTTACCAATCCATATCAACCAATCAATCATACGACCAACCCACAACTCTTTTCACTTATTGTTGTTTCCTTGCTTTCTTACCCACAAAAAGAGCACAAAGGGGGTGATGGTGATTTGCAAACCATAAAGGCAAAGAGAAGACAAAAGAAGCAAAGTCACGATGGAGATCAAGAGAGAAGGCAGGCTCGGTCTTTTTCTTCTCAACACAATGGCAAACACACGGTTTCAACACAATTACACAACCAATATATATATTTAGGTTATATCACCAATTTGGGCTAAGACACGAGGTAGTAGGCCAAGACACAAAAAACCATCTTATATATGAATTTGGGCCAAGGCAACATTAACACAGCTAAGTTGCTACAAGTAACCCATGTTTTTTGGATCGAGCATATGAATTGATTGGTCGACCAAAGCCTATGAAATATAATTCGAAATTATTTAACATCATTGTCCGAAATTTATTGGATATCAAAACCCAACAATAACATTTACCAGTTGTCAATGAACTAATTCTCCTTCAAAGTAATAAGTCCAAGATCCACTTCATTTGGCAAATCAATCACCTTTTCATGGTGAATTTCATTGTCATAATTATTGTTATCATTATCCATAAACCATCATTAATATTTACAAATATCATTTCTTACTATTTCATTTGTATTTATCCAAAAGGTTTGGTGGATGATAATTACATTTTAAAGTAATCAAGACTTCTTGATTAAACGAGGCTTAAATATTAATGCCTAATGGCATTATTTTACTTTTAGGTTGATGCTAAGCGTCAACGAGATATATCATTAGTAAAAATGCAAAAAACTTGCCTTTATGCCTGGAATCTCCAAAGAAGAGCTGGAGTGGAGGTTCCTCAGAGCTAACATAAATTATTCCTCCTAAATGTTTACCTTCTGCATTCATACGAAAACTGAAGGTCCCATGCCTTAACTTCACACTCCATTTTTCTTTTGTCTACCCGACATTATTCTCACAAGTAAACACCCAAGGCTAAACAATCTCAAACAGATTTTTAAATTTCCTCGACCTTGTCCGCAAGAAAATCTGAAACTAAGAAGAATTTTTGAGAACCCATTCAACCAAGGTCGAAACGCCAAATCCTGTTGCAGCTTTCTTCTTATCATTCCAAACCGGACCAGCCAGGTCGATATGCATCCACTGAACCTTTTCATCAACAAACTGCAGAAAAACAATTGCTATCACATTTGTCGACCAGTACAGCCTAGGAAACCATCGCTCATAAAAAGTAGAAAGAAATCATCTCTAGACTAGTGGAAAAGAGAATATACTAGACCAAGGCAACACGTTAGTAGCTCGAAATAAATTATTAAACCTCTACCATTAGAAAAAAGGAGACTGAGGAAACAAAGAAAAGAAAAAAAAATGGAAAGAAAACATCATCATATTACCAGAAAAATAAAAAAACCAATTACAGTAATAAAGACAGATCAGCTAGAATCAAACAAATTACGGAACATGGTTCATGGTATATACAAATTCCATCATTGTCCCAAAAATTTTGTAGGGGTACTTAGATTTTAGAATTAGAACTCTCTTGAACTTTTGTTGGTAAAATTTTAGTTGGCCCTTATTGTCCCTGTTGTGTCCAACCTGGGACTCTGGATACAAGAACTTGCAGGATACAAGCAAGCCCCAAAGACCACCTCTTGAGCCCGCTCATTATAGTGAGTACACTAGTGTAGAGTGAGTCTAGGAGACAAAATAACCCAAATGAAATGCGAGCACACACATTATCGAAATCTGAACTAAGCAAGTCCCACATAAAGTAAATAGAGGATAAATAAACTGCAGAAAAAAAGAAAGTTTTATATCCAGAATAACTAATCATTTTAATCTCCTAATTAATATAATCAGGTCACTTTCTTACAATCACTCCCAAATTCATTAAGTTGCGTTAACAAGTGATGTTTGATCTTAACATTACAAAGGCGAAATATCTTAATGGTACAATACTTATTTGATTATTACATAACTCTTTTCATTTAACCATTCAGAACTGAGAGGAAAGAGTTCAAAGTCTCAAAAATATCCATACAAAATAGCTGTTGCTTTTCTTTCTTTCAATTTGGTTTTTACCTTATTTTGCAAAATAGTTTACATTATAAATGGCTTCATGGACTCGATCAAACTCATTTTACCAGGGCATTGTTGTAGTCCTGTAGAACTAAAAAGGTTCAGATCCTTTCTGAACTAAAAACTGCTACAGTAAAAATCATATACTAGAAAATTTTTCCAGCTTAAATAACAATAAAATATTACTTCATTTAGGGAGAAAAATAAAGAACCAATACAAACAAGACTCGTACCTGCTTCAAGAAAAGAGCAGCAGTAATTGCACCACCTTGACGGCCACCAGTGTTCACCATATCAGCAACTCCTGATTTCATGGATTCCCAATAACTCTCCTCCATAGGCATCCTCCAAAGTTTTTCCCCACTGACCTCTGATGCTGCAAGTACCTCACTAGCAAGATCGTCGCTAGGTGTAAAAACACCTGTTTATTTTTGGAAAGGAAGAATATCAGTGGATTTATAAGGGAACAAATACCTATTTTATAAGACTTGAATATCTTGAACAGCGCGTTACGTAGTGGACTTAATTTCGTTCAAAAAGAACCAAGATCTGTAACAAATTTGTACCCAAAACTTACGGTAATTGATCTACAAACTCATCTTCTGTTATCTTAATATTACATTTATCCTTTCTATCATTCTAGAATCTCTCAGGTGCCTGCTTGATATTATTTTCATGGAAACTCTTGGCACCAACATAACCAAAAGAAACAAAAAATCACGTACCAGCAATAGATGGTCCAAGAGCAACTATACAGGCCCCGGTTAAAGTAGCCAGATCAACTATCTGCATAGCAATTAAAATGTGTTACACGTCAAAATACAAAGAGAAATTGTGGGCCAGTACATAAATGTCATTCAAGGATGATATTACTTTTTTGAAACACGCAACTATGTCATGCCAAAAAAACAAGTATATTTAGTTGTCATTCCAGGAAAAAACACGTGCCTAGAAATCACGGGAAATGAAGCAAAAGGGAAAAAGAAATCCACAAAATTAGATTTGTCCAAAATATTAAGATGCAGAGTACATGCATTCAAATATACCTTCTCTACACCTTGATTACAAGCATATACCAAAGCATCTGCAAGTGTAAGTCTGCCTTCAGCATCAGTATTATTCACCTATGAGAGAAATACTAAGCCGTTAAGATTAAGATTTGAGATAAATAGTTACCCAAAAAAAAATAAAAAAATCAAAAGTAATTTGATGATACAAGATTTTAATGCTCAAGTCAGAAAAAGAATTATGTAGTCTGGATTCAGATTCAAGGAACAGGAAGAAGTACGGATCCAAGTGTTGGATAAGTATTTTAATAATGAGGACCCAGTATTCAATTAAAAGGGTCATAATTTAGATACAGGTACATTTTATTCATAAAACTAGAAAACCAACACTAGAATGCATTAAAATATTTCTACATAAATTTGAACCGCAGTGGGGAGGGGGAAGGAATGTAATGCATTTCCAGCAAAGAGAATGGGTATAATAATGGTAAGTGATTCATTTCTGAAGTAACATGTAAATGCTCAACATCCCAGATACATAATTTCAGTTGACATGAAACCCAATGCCACCCATTTCTATTTTTGATAATTTTGTTTATTCCATTAATCTGATAAGAAGAAAAATTATGCAACCAATTGAGCACATCCATTCTGATAGATAAGCACAGAATTTATTAAAGAACTATATAAACAAAATGGTGACCTGGCCATGATCTGGAGACTATAGCCTTTAAATGAAGAACTAACCTCAATTGTCTTTCCATTAGAAGCTGTGACAATGTCTCCTGGCCTCATACCAGTTCCACTTATCATATTCTCACAGGCCGCAACAATGAAATGAACCTAAATGTATGAACAATTATAATGTTTATATCATCCATCATTGAATCCTTAGAAAAAAAAATATTACTAGATGTTCTTGCTTAACAGGTTGTAGAGAAGAGAACATAACTAGGAAAAAAAGATAAAACGTCGAAAAGAAATCTAGTCGTGCAACAAGGATATTATCCCTTCAAACATAGACCACCAAGAAAAGACTTACCTCTACCCCAGCAGGCTTGATTTGACCAAGAGCTTTCGCTGCACCAAGAACTGCTGCTGATCCTCCCATATCAAATTTCATGAGCTCAATTAAGCAACCTGGTCCTGTCTTGATATTGTAGCCACCACTGAAACATAAAAGGTACCGTAAACCAAATAAACAGCCCAAGCAAGTAGAGAAAATATTCCATTTCAGTGATATCTGTAAGACCGCCCTTTTTTCTCCTAACAATCCAAAACATACACAAACCTGTCAAACGTCAACCCCTTTCCAACTAAGGCCAGCTTGGTTTTAACTTCTCCACCTGGAGGCTTGTAACACAAATGGATGAAATGGGGAGGATTGGCAGATGCTGCTGCGACAGCTAGATATGAACCCATTTTCAGTTCTTTGCACTGCTCTACATCCAAGATCGTTGCTGAAAGAACATCACTGTAGAGGGAAGCAATCCTTTTGGCCTCATCTGCCAGTACAGCTGCAGTATACAAGTAAACAAAATTAAATAAGAAAAAAGAATCATACCCCATAAAAGCACCACGAAATTTACAGATATACTTTTATCCAAGACCCAAAGGAAGTGACAGTTTATAAAAAGCATTGATTTAAGCATCACATATAACTATTCACGATATTTATCCCTTAAAACGTAAAGCAGAAAAAATAATTGCTAAAGGAATAAGAAAGACAGTGCAGGATTTCTAACCAGGGGTGAGAACATTAGCAGGTGCATTTACAAGCTCTTTTCCAAAAATTATCCCAGCACAGACATCTTCAGCATATTTAAGTTTCTTTTCTATCTCAGATCCAGTTCCAAGACCAAGAATGTCCACTGACTTCAGAGATGGTTTCTTTGACTCCGACTTAAACCTATTATCTTCATGAGTCCCCAACACAGCTCCTGTTGTACTTCAAAATATTAGACCAAGCTTCGCGTCAAAATTAACAATCCGAAATTGAAGGTCAACTTTTATGACTCAAAAGGATCAAGAAAAAATGTACCAGTTGCTATTGCTGAAGCTGTGCTTAGCTTTTCTTCAGCAGAGAGCCCCTCAGGAGAAGCAAGTGTGATGGCAATATTACTTGCCAGAGCAGACTTAGCTGCTGCAGCAACTGCCTCACCAAGACTACGATAAGAGGTCGTTGGGTTAGTTGCTGATCCAAGCCCAACTAAACCTACCCTTTTCGAACCAAGTCCAGGAAGCCTAAGAATTGTTGATTGTCCAGCTTTTCCGGTAAAATCCTCCTCGGTTGAGGCTTCAGACAAAGAACCACCTAATTGAAAATCCAGTTTTTGCAATGTGGAATTCTCGAACTTCGAATTCTCATCTTTGGTCATGTCCTTCTCTGTAACACCTACTGCAAGGATGTCTCCTTTCCACTCTATCAAATCAATTTCTTTAGCAGCAAACGAGATCTTCAGCCATTCCAAATACGAATATCTGATTAGTAAAGATACAACCACTAATTTCCTAAACTAAACAGACACACAAAACATCCACTTGCGTACATATATAATATAGAAACACAATTACACATGATTTGCTTCAAATGAACAAAAAGTTGCATGCTAACAACATATAATTTTCTTAGAAATGAGCAAAAATAATCAAAATGTGAACTTGTGAAATAAATAAAACAAATAAATCATCAAAAATTATAACGGGTGCATATTAAGACCCTAATCATAAATATATATATATATATATATATTTCTTTATTCCAAGAACATAAAGGCTCTATCTTATAGAAATTGCTACACAGAAAGAACCTAACAGATTAAACGTCAAATATGTACAGATCATAATTCAAATAAATCAATTGAGACTCCAAAAGTCCAGATCTCGTAATATATTTAAGCACATATGTAAATGATGCATCCAAGTGTAACTAATTACACTTGCGTGCAAACTAAGAATAAACTCGTTAATATTAGTCTATCCATAATCCATCCAATATGAACTCTCAAAAATATCAAAGTAGTACCCATAAAGATAAACCCAAAATAAGTCAATGGATGTATTCGTGAAAAAAGTGGGTGTGCGATCGACATAGAAAGAGGAAAAGATACCTTAGGGGCCTCGATTTGATTAGGCTGAGTGAGGCCGAGTGTAGCCCGAGCAATCGAGTGAGCCATGCGCCTTGTTCGTTTGGAAAAGAGAGGTGTAGGCCGTGTGGCTGTAAGAGAAATACCCCAAATGGGACAAAATTGCAAATTGGTGAAAACTGAGGAAGAATAAGAAGAAGCAGAAGTAGAAGCGAGCAGGGTTAGTGATGACACTCTTATGGCGGCCATCGTTACGTGTGCCAGCCTTTATGTATTTATAGCAGTAGAATGAATGTAGAAAAATGTTACGCTAAAAAGTCGGACTCATAGCCACAGAGTGGAACTAAGTGAGAGAAATGGACCATAGTTTTTGGAATGGGTGTTCAACTAGAAACGATAAATGAGTCGAGCCGAAAGAAATGGTTCGCAATTTTTAGATTGAGTTTGTTTAGGGATATTCTCTGTGTGCTTTTTTAAACTAAGAATTACATTTTCATTTCTCGATATCGAGCCTGACTTTTAAAATTTTATATAATAATTAGTATTGACTTATTTTTAATAATCAAATAAAAAAATGTAATAACGTGCTTAAAAATTGAAGACCCCAAATTTACTTCATTTTACCGTTTGACCTTCATTTTTTGGAATGAAAATTGGAGAAATAGTGTTTTTTTTTTTTTTTAAATGAGTGGTTGAAAAGAAATAAAAAGTTTTCGATTTACGTATAATATTATTTTATGGAAGATTGTGTGGTTGAAAATATGAGAGAGAAAAATGGAATATAATAAAATTTAATTTAGTGAGGATCAAAGAGGCTAAAGTTGTTGCTGTCCGAAGTTAACCTTGAACCCACTTCAAAACGGATTAGAAGGAGTCTAATGGTAAAACCTTAAACCACAGTGCAAGGTCGAACTAGAAGTTCTCTTAATAGTGAGAATGATCCTTTCCTTCGAAGCTCATGGTTATTTGATGGTTATGAGGCAAGGTGCTTTGATAAATCTCGATCAGGTTGCGGCCTATTGGGTACATAAAACTTTCATTTTTTTTGCTCCTGTTTTAAGACCATCTTTCCATTAGTCAATAAATATTGTCCATATGAGACTGTCGCGTCAAAAGTTCGAATTCTGAAATATGGATTTGGTTCTTGGGTAAGTGCAAGTGTACAAGCAGTCTTTCATCCTGTACTTTTGGAGGCATAACATGCGATTTACCTCCTTCATCAAAGTCCAAAATAGAATAGATGGAAGCGCCAATAATAAAGTGTAATCCAAAAAAAATAAAAAATATTGTCCATCGCACTCATGTACTTGTCTCAGTGTGAATCATATTTCAAACTGAAGTATATTTTCTTAATTTCTCGCACTGAAAAGAGCATACTTTGGTCTGTCGACATTGCTAGGTTAGGTGGCTAGGTGTTAGATTTTTGTAAGAATAGTGTAATCTTTTAACAGTTCAAATTGGTCAACTTATTGAATATCTCCATTCATTCTAATGTTAAATTACATTAACAAGGATTCTTAACTGTAAATTACTGTTGTTTTTACTATTATTAGAGACCAATTAACTCTCATATACATGTGTATTTTCTTGCAGATGTCATTTCCGAATCTTAAGTATGGCCAATGTTTTGTACTTGGGAAAAGAATTTCAGAATTAGGGCTTTTTTTTCTTTTTAAAAGTAATTTTACTGAACTTAATGTACAGGGTTGTAGGGTTTTCTTTAAAAACCTAGGTTAGAGTCATTGTTATCCGGCTTTTGATTATTAATAAGTAAAAAATAGCGGAAGTTTCCCTCCAGGTGAAAGGGGTGTAATGTATTTGATACACCATGAGATGTACAAATAACATTTTTAAAAAAAATTTGGCTTTGATTGTGCTCTTCATTCGACATATCGCTTTCACTTACATCAAAATATCTATTTTTTTCCTCCTGTGTTTTTGTATCAATTTTCAAAATCACTATGGGATGCCCAACGAAGTAAAAATATTTCATTCTTAGTACCATTTCGAAATGCTTACGGTCTAGTTTTCTACATCGTTAACGATACGCGAAAAAGCCAATAGTAGCAAATGTCATGACTTGTCAAAGTACACCGTTTCAAACTAGTATTTCGAGAATTTCTATAAAATGTTAACTTTAAAAATTCTCCGACGATCATACGCTAACCTAATCCACAAATCACATATGTTATCTTGAAACTCGTTTCGAGAATTATATCATATGCATATCGGATGGTCCAAATAGATATCTAAAATAGTTATAAATACATTAAACATGCGTCTTAAAAAGATGGGTCTAACTAACATTTTCTTTAAAAAATTCAATTATTATCATTTTTTGGATACAAATTTTTCAATATAATTTACATGAAATATGATATCAAAAATTTCAAAAATTTTATATCCGAAAAAGTTATACTCCATGTAAATTTTTGGATGTAAAATTACATGGGGTATGATTTTTTTTATTTTTTTTAATGTAAATTTTCAAATATAAAATTTCTCATAACTTTTTTGTAAATTTGATTGTGCCCATCTAACTTAAAATACCTGTTAGACTAATCCAACGATCATACGCTAGCATAATCCACAAATCACATATGTTATCTTGAAACTCGTTTCGAGAATTATATCATATGCATATCGGATGGTCCAAATAGATATCTAAAATAGTTATAAATACGTTAAACGTGCGTCTTAAAAAGATGGGTCTAACTAACATTTTCTTTAAAAAATTCAATTATTATCATTTTGGATACAAATTTCTCAATATAATTTATATCATTTTATTAAAAAAATTTACATGGAATATGATATCAAAATTTTCAAAAATTTTATATCCGAAAAAGTAATACTCCATGTAAATTTTCGGATGTAAAATTACATGGGATATGATTTTTTTTTATTTTTTTTATGTAAATTTTCGAATATAAAATTTCTCATAACTTTTTTGTAAATTTGATTGTGTCCATCTAACTTAAAATATCTGTGTTTGCCGCTGCTAATAAGGTGCACAAAATGCATGCTTAAACGGCATTGAAGTCAAACACACACACAAAAAAAAAAGGTATTAAATGCATTAAAATTAAAAGTAATAACATTTTTAGTCGTGTGATGAAAATGTTATTTTGAGAAAAAGCACATTACTTATAAATAAAATTCACTGCTTAAAAGTAAAAGTCCAAGATCCATTTAATTTGGCAAATCAATCACCTTTTCATGGTGAATTTCATTATCATAATTATTATTATCATTATCATTATCTCTAAACCATCATTAATACTTACAAAGTTTTATTTTAATATTTCATTTGTCTTTATCTAAAAGGTTAGGTGGGTGACAATTACATTCCATAGTAATCAAGATTTCTTGATTAAGCAAGGCTTAAATATTAATTAGGCATTATTTTATATTTAGGGTGGTGCTAATTCTAGCAGTAGATCCTAGTTAATTAAATAGGGCTCACTTTAGGCTAATGTTGTTTAATCAATTAATTAAAATTTTAAAATCCACTTGATTAATTATTAATAGGTGGACTTTATCAGATTAATCGAGATTCTCTGTTGAAAAGCTTTGTTTACCGGTTAACAATTTATTGTTTTTTGACGAATTCCATTGATACTCGATGCTTAGTTTTATGTTATTTGTTATAATTGAATAAACAATTTACGTGTGAAATGTAAATCAAAATAAGACAGCATCCTCATTAATTATTAGTATATGAAGAAGTTTGGACTCAAATAGTCAAATGTACGAACATTAAATGGGGCAAGGGCGAGAGTCGGTTCACTCGGCTTGCCTCAAGAAAAATTCAGCTCGACTCGTCGACAAGCTCATCCCTTGGTGGGGGCGAGCTGATCTGGCTCATGGGCTACTTGTTGCTCGCCTTTTATTATTTCATTTCGAGATGTGCTATGTGTACAGCGTGGGTCACCACACGATTTACCATATACACACACATTGGGGAGAAATAATTTTTAAATAAACGGGGTTTACTGCACTCATGTGAGGGTGCGATAAACTTTGTTGTAACCCATGTGTTTTATCTAAAATGTATGAGCATTAAATGCATATTCCAAAGTATTATTTTGTTCTAATCTTAGGCATGGGTATAGGGTAACTAAACAGACTACAGAGTTGGCTAGTTTTGTGTTTTGGCAATTCTATGACTAGTAATAATTTTTGAGAAAAGCCATCTGTACAGATGACAGTCTTCTCACAATGAGAGGGGTCCACGCCAATAAAAAAATATGCGGGCCCCCCCTCATGTGAGGGGACTGTCACCCTTACTGTACACGAGATTGTACAGTAAGGGCGGCTCGTAATCTTTTATGCACTTCTTGGTTCTGCTCGAACCAAAAAAGCTTTGTGTCTGTTTTACCCTAAATAAATAAAGAGTTTGAATAATATGATACATAAATAATAAATAATATTATCATATAAAAATTGTGTTTGATTTTAAAGTTAGACAATTTCTGTCATGTCGAGACCCAAATTTATTATTTATAGCTTTAACTAGTAAATGATAAAATACGTCACTTCTGAAGATTAAGAGAAAAGTTTCCAAAATATGTTTTTATGTACATATATGGTAGGATCATTCACTTAAATCGTGATACCTCAAATTTTGAATCATTCAAACTGCAACACATCTGTATTCGAAGAGTAAAAGGGAAAAATATAGTAAATGTACATATAGAATCATCCAATGGAAACTTTTCTCTTCGACGACAAAATGGTTGATGATGTAGAATACTAGTGCTTGCAGCATTGAGTTTTTGACAGTTGGAGAATAAATAATTTTTAAGAACTGTTTGCCATTTTATAACTCAATGAGTATAAATAAATCCATGAGATAAAATCTAGCTTTAATTTTTTCCTCTTTCAGTTTTATTATTATTTCATTATTTTCACTTTCCTATTTATGCAAGTTACACAGAGCATTATCTTGGTATATGTCCATTTTGGGACATCATTGATCCATGAACTCTGTAACATACATTTTTCTTACAAGATAGATAATTAGTATTTTATTTTCTCAATACAATATAGAAAAATTAAATGGAGGCATGACAATAAGAACTTTGCTACTTGTACAGGGATTTTGTACATAAAGCACAACCAAATGCCACATGGACCGTTTGACGGAAAAATGACATTTTTGCCCTTAACATATAATTCATTTGTCATGATAGATGACCATTTTTGGTATTTCATTTTTTAAATTTCAAAACCTACTGTCAACATGGGACCTATGCGTGCAGGTCCAACGATCAATTAATCTCTTCTTTTGGGAAACAATCTCTCCCAGACACACTCAACAACTTTAAATTTTGGATAAAAGAATGATTTTTTCTCTTAGCCCATGTTTGGCTACTATTTATTAATGATTTATATTCCATCAAATCACTTTTTATTCATATATTTTATGAGATCCACAAGTACTACTCATTTATCCATCATTATTTATTTCTATTTATAATTCAAATGATTTATAAACAACTCCTGAACATAATTTCCCTAAAGCACATATTTCCTTGGGAAATGTATGTTGTATATCACCATTTATATGATCTTTTATTGAGTAACGACGTGTCAAAAAGAAAGGGAAATTTTTTTTATTTTTTATTTTTTTATTTCGTTCGATTAATAAAGAAATTTACAAGTTGTGATATGTTGCACAATCACCCTTCTTTTATATTCATAATCTCATGTCCATTTAACTTTAAATTTTAGCCTAATCATATATAAATAATTTTTAATAGATTTATAAATAGATCTAATTATTCATTTCTATTTATTTACAAATTAAATCATTTATAAATTTCTTTCTTTGAGCATGCTCATTTTATGCTAAATATTGGAGATAACGGTACGATATATCCCAACATTTGAATTTAATTTACCATTCACGACTAGATTAATACGACACGTAATCGGTGCGCTCATTTTGACACCCTATCATAATCATCACAAAAAATGTCAGCTTTATTTTTACTGTATATTCTGAAAAGACAAAGCTTCAGTTCATTCCCTAGAAGCCCTACAAAAATGCACCAAGGAATCTCTCTCTTCCAAGGCTCATAATAGTATTGTTTTATAACTCTTTACTCCCTTTAAAACCAATAAAACCTCCTCATTACAGCTGTCGTTACATATATACCAGTGTTTCGATGAATTTATGTGCCTAAATGTGAAAATGTCTGAATGTCAGACTTTGGTTATGCCCAGAGGTTATAGTTTTGTGTAGGTGACTATGGATATGTAGTTTTTCATAAGTAGTTTGCAAGAAGTTTTACATTTTAAGGGAAAATTTTGTTTGGCTTTAATGGCAAGTGTTGAAGATATTTTTCAATTTCATTTGGTTGTGGGAAGTTTTGTTTTGGGAGGATTCTTAAGGGTCAAAGCCTGAAATTTGGTAAAAAATCTTTATCTTATTATAGCTCCTGTTATTGGCTTTGATAGAGTGGATTTATTATAGATAGAGATTAAGGGTTTGAACAAAAGTCAACTTAGTGGAATTGATGTACTCCTGTTTTGGTTTTTTACAAGGACAAGCTGATATTCTTGGAGAATTTTTCTGCATAATTGTGTTATTTTGGGCATCAAAAAGCCCCCATTGATCTGGTAAAAAGATAATTAATTTACAGATTTTTGGGCTAAGAGAGAGATTCTAGAAGAGGCACACAAAGGTGGTTGAAGCTTAAGCTCATATCGTGGAGAATTTTCAGCATAATTGGGTTATTTTGGGCATAAAAAATCCCCCATTGAACTGGTAAAAAGATTGAAAATTTGCAGAATTTTTTAGGCTAAGAGGCAGATTCTTGGAGGAGCACATAAGGGTAGTTTTATTTCATCCAATGTCAGGGGCTCCAAGGGAAAGATCAGCAAATGTTTCTGATTCCCAGCCTAGGCCTGCTGGAAACAAGGCATTGAGGTTTAAAAATGGGCAAAAGCTCGTGTCAAAGACTTTGAGGAAGGTGGAGGAGTCAATAAAGGACGAAGGGGTCGAATTAGATAAGAATAGACAGATTATTGTCACAAAATTATCTAATCCAACACATCCTGTTAGTGTTCCTTCAGTACTCCGACGACATGAGCTGGTGTTGCATTCGAATTTGTCACTCAGTGCTTCGTGTTCGTCTGATGCCTCTGCTGATTCATTTCGTAGTCGGGCCTCGACTGGTAAGATGTACAGAACAAGTAGCATATCTGGTTGGAAGAAGCAGTTGGGTTCAAAGGCAAAAATTGTTGTTCCAAATGGTGTCCCAGAACCTTTACCTGATGGTTTACAGGCTAAAAGGAGATGTGCTTGGGTCACTGCTCATACTGGTGAGTTTCATTTGTATAATTCTGGACCGGTATAATTGTCTTTCTTGGCATGTTTCAAATCATCGTTATGTCAGTTTTGCTGTAATCTGATGGGTTGTCATGAATTTGTTTTAGGATTTTGTAATTGATTCTAGCCATATTAGTGTTCTGTTTTGCTAATATTACATATTTTTTTCACTTTTGTGACTTTTGAATGCTGTTAATAGGAAAATGAAAGAAAACATAGTAGATTTCATAAGATTTACTGACAATTGACATTCTAAACTAAGTTTTCTTGTTAGATTATTTTGACTATGTTCTGCAGGAGACCTTTTACTTCCTAGATTTTGCATAATTTTCAGGCACGATACTTAAAAATATGTGTTTGTTCTATACTTCGAGGTTCCAAAATTTAGCAGAACGTTGTATGATTTTACATAAGAGACTAATATTGGCATTTACTTTCTGCCTCTTTATAAGCCTGATTCTTCCTCTCTAATTTACTACTAAGGTTCCCTAACGAAACTTCTGCAAGTCTTACGAGCTTTTCATGTCTAAATCAGATCCATCTTATGTAACTTTTCACGATGAAGAATGGGGAGTTCCGGTACATGATGACAAGTGAGTACATCATTTCTTGCAACATCCTTCCATATGTTACTCTTTGGGAATTTTTCCTGGTTTTTCTAAATACTTATGGCATTTTGCAGTAAATTGTTTGAGTTGCTTGTTCTTTGTGGGGCTTTGGCTGAACTCACATGGCCTGCCATTCTCAGCAAAAGGCACATATTTAGGTATCACATCTATAACATAATTTTTGTATTACTAATTTCACCAGCAATGTAATTTCTTGGAAAAGCGGCTGAAATTTAGTTAGCATCTCATAAAATTTCAAACCAGTATCGTTTCTAAGGGTATCTGGCTAATATTGTTGCTGCTTTGCTGCAATGACCTCTTCTCTGATTTCCTCGTGAATTTTTTGACACAGGGAAGTATTTTCTGATTTTGATCCAATTGCTGTTGCAAAAATGAATGAGAAGAAGATAATAGCACCTGGAAGCCTTGGATACTCTCTCCTATCAGAGCTTAAACTGCGTGCAATTATTGACAGTGCTCGCCAAGTATCCAAGGTAGATTCTCAAGAGTTCATACTGTCAACCTTAAAAAGATGCGTATATCTCTTTATGATATGAGCTGCATGGGTTAGCGTTTCAATCTGTAACATCAAACTATCGTAACTAGGTCTCGACTCCTGTCTAAGGTTTTAAGTATTTCTAACTGACAATGACAAAAGTGGAGTCCTACACTTAATGTAATATCATGAAATCAAAGCATTGAAGTGATCTGGTGATAGATCGACATTGGCAAGACTTTTATACGTACTAAAGATTTCCGGATATACCAACTATAATCCCCCCCCCCCCCCCCCCCCCCCCAATGGACCACATTTTGACTTCCACTATATCTGCTGAAGACAAGGGGAGAGTTAATTGATTAATTAATTGATCAGGTAGATTAGGTGGGATGTAACTTATTGTCATTGATAGTCCTGACCATCTCCAATTTGTTTGACATTTCATCATCTGCAGCTGGCTTTAACATTTTACTATTTATTTAGCCAACTTATATTTTTAAAAGTTTTGGACACGCCAGCTTGCTAGTTAGGTAAGTTCTTCTTCATTAGCCACTGAACTCGTCATCTTAGTATAGTAATTGTTGCAAGAACGACTGACTTTTTGCAGATTTTGATAAAATTAGGTGATCGATGAATTTGGATCATTCGATGAGTACATTTGGGGCTTCGTGAAACGGAAGCCTATAGTCGGCAGATTCCGTTATCCTCGCCAGGTTCCGGTTAGGACCTCCAAGGCTGATATGATAAGCAAAGACCTAGTTAGACGAGGTTTCAGGAGCGTGGGCCCTACAGTTGTGTACTCATTTATGCAGGTTGCTGGTATAACAAATGATCATTTAATTAGTTGCTTTAGATTCCATGACTGTGATGCTGCTGAAGTGGAGGAGGAAGGTGGCATCAAGGAGAAAGCCAACTCAGAGATGGAACTTGAGATTTGCGGACTGGTCGATGAACTGAATTTCTCTTCAGAATAACTTGTCGTTTTAGGAGCGGGCTATGCAGTTCTGTGATCCAAATTCTGTATCTAGCAGCATGGCTATTGCCTATTTGTTATACATGGAAGAATTTTATGCAACATGCACACCTAGAAATGTAGATATATGTATAACATTGAACATAAATGATCTCCTACCATATACCCATGATGAGTTGGAGTTATCTTAACCACGGCTGACATGGCAACGTCACGTCAGCAGTCAAACCCACAAATTTCGACAATTCATTGAATTATAAAAAATTGTAGGCTTGACTGTTGATGTAGCATGTTTTACCTATCATGAACAGGAGATCATTTCTATAACATTGAATGAATAGTGCAGTGCAGCAGTGGTATCAATTTGGATAAGTAGAGGCCTGAAATGTCCCCTCTTACCAGCCTCGAGTTATTCAGTGTTGAATATTTCTCGAGGAAATTATGCCACATATCTATTTTTAAATAAATATTAAGATTATACTTGTAAATTTGTTCTTTTTTACTATAAATAATGTTTTTTTTATAGTAAAAAAGAAATGTTAAAAGTTAAACAAATAATACAAACATCATTTATGATGCTAAATTTATTTCATAAAACCCGCCCTTAAATTATCAACCAACAAACACGCCTTTAATTATGACCCCAACATTACCTTGATGTTTCAGATGAAAAATGGTTCCCATGTTGCCGAGTTTTGGAATGTAAAATACAAGGTTTGCAATTTGAATATTCAACCGACGAGTTTCTTTGTTGTTGCCCATAATCATTTTTTTCGAAATTAATCTTTGACTTAAAAATGGCACTAATGGAGAAACGCGAATTGGGGGATTGAAAAAAAAATGTCAATTACACATTCACGATAAATAATAAATAAAAGGAAAAAGTCATTTCAAAAACCCGTACCCAAGTTCCATAACTTTTGGTCCGCTATCCCGATCATGATTTTCCAACCCCTAGAGAGAAGTACTTCAGATCCCCTTGGCAGGCAATCCTCTTGATAGTACGCTAGTAACATCTAAATGTGCAAATGTCGTAGCAGGAACAGGGTCGGTCAAATCGTTTGCAACAGATGAGGAATTAGCATACTGACTCGCTTTCATCCTTTCCCGTTCGTAGTCCAAGGGAAACTCTTTTATTTAGGAGGTGTTGCAACTGCAAGGGGTAGTTCATCGTTTACTAGCTATTGTGCTTTAATTTCTTTCTCTACAAATAAAAAATGGAAGATTTAGTTATGATTAGAAATATATTTCCTATCTTCAGCCATGGATCCTTTATTCGTCCAATAACTATCTAGATTTTTTTGAATTTTTTTGTAAATGAATAAAGTGAATTGCGAAAAGAAAATACAGATTTCTATACATAAAATTTCGATATGATATATTTTTGGAATTAAGTTTATTTTAGGAGTGGAGTATATATAAACATAATTCTTGCATAATCATGTATATTTGGTTTTATAAATATAACTTAGTAACTTATAAAATATTTTTTAGAACCGATATAGATATGAAATTTTCCGTTATTTCTCGATGGCCTGTCACCAACAGTGGGCGGCGCCAAGCTCAGGCCAACTTTGAAGGTGGGCCGACTGGTTCCTGGGGTTTCTACAGACTGGGCTGCTTGAAGGCAGGCTGGCTTAGTTCCGGCAAAATATTTTGAAGTCTAAAGCGAGATCATTATTCCGTGGGGCTGTCGTCTCTCTTTTGGAAAGTAAATTGTGACAAATGATTTGACCGTCTCTGATTTTTCTTTTGAGCGATTTATAAAAATAAAATATAAATAAACACGGTATCGGAACAACCCTCTCGTTAAGTTGTCATTATTGAGTTTAGAACCAAAGTTGGGGATATCGATAAGCTCCAAGAAGGTGAAAATGATGTCAAGTCATTATGTTCTTGGCAACGTGCTGCAATTAAAAAGGGCACAATTGTGAAGGTAAGCCAACTCTGAAAGTCCATAATTCAGATTAAGCCGGCAACTGACATGAGGTTGAAATTGCTAGTAATTGTTGATCAGCCATATGACGATGAATTCTTACACCACCTGACAAGTCTTGAATTTAAGCTTCATTGCCTGTCCATTGGGAAAATTTTACCCAAAAAATTGATTGGTATGCACATGAAGAAACTTAAATCTTTGAGATGAAATTATACTAATAATTTAAAGGATTAAACTAAATGTACAAAATGGATTACTACATACATTACTTACTACTCACATTGCATGACGTGTCCCACGTGAATAAAATAATCCAACAATGTGGTCCCCACCCTCTATTGTGAGTAATAAGTAAAGAAGTTAGTAAGAGAGCGTAAGTAAGTGCAGTATGATCCTAATTTAAAACCAAGCAACGACCAAACGTAAAATTGTTCAGATAAATGGTCGATTTGTCATGTAACTTGTGTAAATTATTATTCACAAGGTCATTTTTGTAAAATACTTTGAAAGTGGTCGAGTTTTCACTCCTTTATCATGAATTGTGTGCTTTAGAGGAGCAAGAGGTCCCCAACTTAATTCATGTCTCAATGTCAGAAAATTAAACATTCGTGTTGTTTTTCAGGTTAGCTTAGTCCATTTACAAGAAAAAAAAAATGGCCGGGATTTTAAATCCCGTATACACGAACAAATCCCCGTCAATCTTGAAAATGTCTGACAAGGTGCCAGCATCAATTATCAACGCACGTCATGTCTTCAACAATCAAATTGTTAATCAGAAGAATATGCATAAATACAATCACGTGAAAGTTAATCCACCATGTAAAAATCTCCCATAAGAATGAAAACCAAAAACTCGCTGAATTTCTTACTCGTGAACGATAACTATCTTGAGCATTGGAGTAGCAATTGCTGAATTTTCCTTTGCAACTAGCATAAGAACAACAAAACACAGCAACTTCATACTTTCAACTGAATTATAATCCTATTATCATCAATCTTACAATCAATCCAGACAACATTCAAATAAAATGGAATTTGATTCTGAAAATATATCGCCAAAAATGTATTGCTTAAGCTTTAATACAGACAATATACTTTCAAGACAAAAATGTAGACCTCCTTGATCAGCCACTCTTCCAGTATTTTCGCATGAGAAATAGGAAGAACATGAGGAAGAGGGAGAAAGAAGACAGAAGCGTTTGGGGGCAAAGGGGAAAAACAGAAATCGATATTTCCTTAATCCTTTGTAATGACTCCCTCCCTAAGCTCCCCAAATCAATAATTACTATGTAAAAAATATATGTAACCAACAAATCAGGCTTTCTCACCAGGAAGAGATGGCTTTCGCCGACCATTCCATCATATCCTAAAGGGTCGGTTTCCAGAGCTACTTCTGTCAAGCTTTGCCTTCTTTCTTTTTGCATTTTTTGTTGCAATTTCTTGGAACATATTTGGTCCACCGAAGTTTATTATGGAGCTCCTTAGCTTCTTCCTTTTCCCACGGTCATATTCTTCATCCCTGTTGATAGAAATGGATGCTGTGAATAAATTATACAGAGATTTTTCTAGGGAATTGCAGCAAGGATAATGCCAAGGATTGTGGTAGCCTATGTTGCGCCGAACAATTTAAATTCCTCATTGCAACCTTAACTTAAATTCCAAAATGTTACTTAAATAAAGAAATAAGAAGATTGGCACCCACAGGAAAACTATGATTGAATGTATGAATACACATTCGAACTAATGACAAACTCTAAGTTGCAGTCTTCTAATCCAAAACAGCCTAAAATAATTATTTTGTATCTCATTTCAAGCTTATATTATTCCTCCTTCATAAAGAGAAATAATAAAGAGCAATTTGGGGGGAAAAAAAATTCTGCATTCACTTATCAAGTTTATTGAGAGCAAGTAGGCGACCCGTTACTTACGTGGTAAAGAGAATATACACATTAGGGGGAGTTTTTGAAGAATGTAATAATTTAAGAGTTGAGTTCCTAATTATAAAGTAAAGCATATATATTTTCTCTCATCAAATCACACTTCAACAAACCATGTACTATTTTGATTTTGTTACAATGCGCACTTACCATTCATCCCCAATGTAACCAATGCATACGGTCTCCATTCCCCTTGATTCTGTTACACGTGATGGAGGAATACCTGTGTCATCCCAGCGTGCAACTGCACTCAGGCAAACAAAGATAAAGAGAAAATAATTAATTGGTTATTGGTGTTACCTGCAGTTTCAAAATCATAAGATAGATGAGAATCAAAGTGTACTTGAAATCAAAAGTCACTACTAACCAGTTGTCTCTAAACCTCTGGTGAGCATGTTCATTATACCATTTGGTGTAGATTTTGTTCTGTTATCTCCTGGACAATTGGATCCTTGGGCCGTAGACTGCTTCCCATCCAAGGTAGTTTGAAGACCGTTTCGCAGTTGCTTGTCAGTTGAAAGCACAGTTTCATTCTGATCAACTCTCACTACAAACTCATCATTACTAACACCCCTTGATATGTTACCATTGTCAGTAAAATTTTGCACACCTGACTTTTTATCTTTATCATTTGAGCCCCAATCTGCTTCCTTCCTTTTAGAATGTCTAAAGGATACAGTTAAAGATTGGTCAGAAGAGGATGTTCCAAGATCTGAGGATAGGTTATTCCCCATCTGACAAATGCTCTCGACAGGCTTTCTTATTCTGTACAGAGAGGTGCTTTCTCTTCTTACACTTCTTTTTTCGCAGGCATAAGGCCGTACCAAATATGATGTTAGAGCTGAGTTTCATCTTCGCAACCTGACACTTGAAGGGTCTGTTTTTCACTTTGAGTATGGACTTTTTCATATTTGCTTTCCTGATCGACACACATTCAGTGGTGACTGGTTGCCCAGGTAATGATTCGGATTCAATGCTTATCTTTCTCTGCCTAATATGATGAGCTTCTTTAGTAACTGAATCACAACCCTTCCCAGGGGAACCTCCAACCTAGAAAATTATTGTTGTTAGTAATTCTGGAGAGAGAAATATATAATTCAGCACAAAAATACTTTGTAAAGCCCAATGCATGAAAACGAGGCTTCTACCTGACTCTCCATAATGCAGATTTGCTTTGATGACTTCACACAGCTAATTTTGTTTGATGCTTCCTGAGGTGTTTCCATGGACATAGCCTTGCTGTCACACTGAAACTGTATAAAGAGGGTAAGTAAGGATTTAACAAACTGTCTGCAACCATATAGTTGTTAAAGAAAAGAGGGAAAATATATGTTGATTAAAGAGAAAAGGGAAGCCGACCATGTCATATTCCACTAATACAACCAATTACCATTTCAGATTTAGTGTCATTTGTATTGCACCCATTTCCGGATAGTGCAAAAGCACTGCTGTTTGATGGCTTGTTGGCCGGGTTGCTCAGATCTTCCTTGCCACTTATATCCTGATTGCAAGAGGAAGGTATGACAACCGAATCACTCAATTCCTTCTTGTCCATAGAACCCTGGGTTCCATTGCAATCAGACAGTACCATAATAGATTCATTCGAGTCCTTCTGGAGACAGCTGCCCATATTGTAGACAGCTGAAGAAACTGCAAGTGCTAGATGGTTTCCAGCACTTGTATTCAAAGCAAAAATGCCCTTTACTGAATCCTTAGCTGATGGAACTGCTGATATAGATTCTGACAAAGGATCCCTATTAAGAGGTGAGCAATCAATAGCCATTGAGCCATTTACTTGCTGAAAAGAGCTCTCTTTCATTGGAGTCTTCTTCGGAGTATTGGTGTTTAGTGAATCTCTATGTGCCCCACTTTTTGAAATTGCTACTTTTCCCAAGGCATTCATGACTACATTTTCTTTCTGGATAACATCAGGTTTCTTTGAAGCAAAATTTCTCCTGTCCCTCACATAAAATAACATGTATGCCTTCTGCTGCAAAACTTTCCTTTCATTAACTTGGACAACCTGTTAAATGCAATGTAACTCAATAAGGAAGTCATTGCGTGGAATAGAAAAGGTATCATAATTGGAATATCCACAAGCTGGAGAAGATTCTTAACCATTTGAAGCCAATCAAAACGCGAATGTAACTTGAAGGAACATAAATACTGGATACCCCAGCAAATATTATCTTCTTTTACCTGATTATCATCAAGAGAATACCACATGCCGCTTGATGTACGAACAAAGCAATAGTAGTGGCCAGAACGGGTACTCCACCCAGCATGAACCAGAACACCATAGAGTGTGTATTTCAGATCCCCATCCTGCAATGTATTGAAATATGGAAGAAGAATAATTGTTAAATTGAAGATGAAAACAGAAATCAGAAAGAAAACTCAAGCAACGAATAGATGTCAGGCAGGATGTCAAATAAGTACCACCAGATTTGATGGATTTAATTTAATAGTTGACAGTATGCTTACTGTAAACATTTATTTTGCATTAATTACAGAACCTCGAAACACTAGGCTGTTTTCATTTACCAGACAAACAGAACTAAGTATCACTAAACAAAAACAATTTCTATTTAAGCTGCAAGCTGTGGTAGAACATTAACTCAAAACAGCCTATGCAAATCCAAATTTTAAGCCAAAGTTACAAAGTGTACCAACAAATCATATTTATAGCTTTTCAGCACATCACCATTCAACAAAAAACTAGACCTTAATTCCAGTAAATTTGTAATTTACACGAATCCTCTCCATAGCTTCATTTACACAAAAATCCATTGAAATCATCATTGAGGAATGCCATAGGACAGGTCCACCAAGCTAGCCCAGTTCCTTAGCTTTTACTTCCTCAGATTCTGGACCCTCTCACAGGTTTGTATTTTGCAACTGTATCAGATTGTGTTAATTTTGGTCTATCTCAGCGACTTATAACTAGTTCTATTGGGATCAGATAATTCCTATTAAAAAGAGCTGCTTTAGAATGAAGCTTTGACGTGAGGCACACCTCAAGACATGAACTTCGGGCGCTTTTTTAAACATTGTTGTTCGGTATAACTTTCCTTTTTACCATACCTATAGTAATCTTCCAACCACATGAAAATCTCTGATGTACTTCTCCAATTCATCCACCCCGGTATAATCCTATGGTTAATGAAATTATGAATTCATGTAGATAATTTTATTCTCAAAAACTGATGCTCAAGCAATGAGATCACACCACGAACATGTAAACCAAGTTAAATTTCAGGGGTTGGCCAAAAAAGCACAGTGCAACTGTTCAGCAGACATAAAAGTGAACAAGTTTCCAGTCCATATTCCATTCTTCCATTTTAATTTTAATTTTCAAATCCCAAGTTCTATGCATGGTGGTAAATTTTATTCATTGTCATCCTTTCTCCAAAATTTTCAATCAGTGAACTCTGAGAATCAAATCAAATATCCTAAGTAGATGACTGAAGAAACTCTTACTAAAGTCACACGAATCAAATAAGAATTGCTAAAAAATTGAAATCTCTAATAACTAACCACATTGAAACTTACATAGGGACCAGTTACAAAAGGCTTCAAGTCCAATGCAGGACCAAACTCAATTTTCTTGTCAATTTTTTGCCCTTGTAAATGTGAACCAAATCGCTTCAGGTGAATCGTGAGGACATTGGGTGCCTTAAATATAGTGAGCTGTTTGAGAGCCTTAACTTTCTCTTTGCACTGCTCACACTGGTACTGCCTTGCACCTCCATCTAACTGCTCTTTAGCCGTGAAATGAGCAAGTGCCTTGTATAATGAGTCAGCCTTCATAATTTCTAGACTAAGATCTATGAATGGATCAAATTTGTCAGAGCAATAAGAACACTGCATGCATTTAACCTGAAAATTGCAACAAATATCATCAGCAATAAAACAAACATTTTTGTGTGTGAAGCATATAAAGAAACCAAATACCAATTTTCATTCAATTAATCCCAACTTTATATCACTAATTATATCGAACACTAGTTATTTTTTCTCTAGTTCTAGAAAACAAGCACAAAATTACCTGACTACGTAAGCAACCACCAAATATCTTGTGGACTAAACTTTTCTCATAAGCATTAGGAGATTCACTTGGCACCCCAGAAGGAAGGCAGCACTTGTGCATAGATTCAAGCAAATTCACCATGTATTCATGAGCGTCCTCTTGTCTGGCATTTCGGAAGTTCCGTGATATGCCTAAATGTCATGTCAAGGATTCTAACTTTCAAAAGAAAGACAAATGTGCAACACTACATGAGTCAACAAATGAATGTATGTTACTTGCAGTATGCAATAAAGAGAAAAAAAACTTGATTTCTTGCAAATTTTGGAAATGGAAATTATATATTTTCCAAGTGTTAAAAATGTAATTATTTGCAATTGCATATAATCTAAAATCAGTTGATAACTTGACAAGGATAATAGAGAAAAGGGATGAGAAATATTATTGCATAAACAACTGCAGAGTGTTTCTATTGTGACTTAACAAAATTTTCAATAAACAGCACGTAATTACTGAAAAACTTGAATTAATTTATATCAAACAAGATTGAGAATCAGAAAAAGTGACAAGCAAATCACTAAAACACCTCTCATCAGGTACTGGTCAGATCCTCCTAAAGAAACACCCAGGTCAGTAAAACAAGTTTTGAATTATGCTTTGACTGACGGAATATTGAATCAGCGTGGGAAGGTCAGACTGCTCATCAGGTGTTTGAGTAACAGAAAGCAATGGAGGGGAAGAGAAAGGATAGATCAGCCATGGGTGGTCAAATATAATGAGAGCACTTTCAGCAGATTTTAGAAGTAGGAAAAAAAGGCATAAATCATAATTAGGATACAACGCAGGTTTGATACAAGATCTTTAGGCTCCAGTATTCTCCCGGTTGATTGTAGAGCACGACTTACATGTTTCTGGATGGCACAAAGAGCACAAAATCCAGCAGTACGACCTGCATAAAATTAAGTGGCAAAGTCAGAATAAAGAATGAAAGATAGCCCTTTTTGTGGGGATTAAAATCAATTTTTAGTAAATTTTGATGAAAGTCGATGAAATGTGGTTGAAAAATTGTGATTCTCATGAAATATGTGGTTAAAATTAATTGTTAATTTTGACTTAGATTAAAATCTAAATTTTAATCACCTTCAAACAGGGGCATTGTCTCAAAATACAATAATGAGCATTGGAAAAAACACGCATCTAGAAAACTTAAAAACAAGAAGTCCAAAGTACAACTCAATATGCACACTATACGTATCAATATTTTGCATCTTAACTCTATATGACCATTAATCGTTCCCTACTTTTCTTTCTTTGAGTTTTGTTTATAAAATAAAATCATAAATGTGAGTTTTGTTTATAAGCTTAAAAAGGACAGGATTTAGCAATTAATTGGCAAGTGGGGTCCAGCATGAGCTTGGAGAGGGAGAGAGAGAGACTCACAAGAAGTTTGGTGCTTCCCGCTTTGTAGATATGCTGCTAATGGCTCAGTATAAGTCAGACATTGTAATACTGAATTGAGGAAACAAGTATTTCCAAGATTACGCAAGCCAGCACCCTGTAGTTACACATTTAAGTCTCATAATTATGCTGTCTCGTTCTCCAAAAGGAAATTACTAATCCCCAAGTATTATCTTTATTAGACTGGATTGATAGTGATGACTGATAACCAATCAAAGATAAACAACATTTTCAAATGTCTATGTAAACAGACATAGGTACAATGTGGAAAAAGTAAAAGCACCTCACATGAAAAGAAAGTAGCCTATAGAGGGGAACCAAAGTGGAGAATTCTTGTTATATAGAAATGCAGGCAGCAAAACCTTCACTTTTCCAACTATATCCCAGAAAACCCAGAAATTTTTTGGTAGATTTCAACTCCAAAGTATTTTCATAAGTGCGTCAAATTGTTCTTCAAGCCCACAAGTCCATACTTAATCATGATTAATGAGAAGATAAATACACTAAAAATCAATTACATCCAGTGATGGGACAAATCCTATCGATCTCAACATAAATGGAAAAAGCATTCTTATATCTTATTCCAATCAAAGAGCTCAGCATGAAAGAATTTCAGGCCCTGTTTGATTGGCTTGAATTTCCATGGAAAAAGGAAAACAAATTCCATTTCCTTGCAAAATGGCATGTTTGATAGCCATATTTTCCTAGGAATTCATGTTCCACTTTATGGGTGCACGTGACCCATTTTCCTCAAAATTGGGGAATTTTTTTTTTTTTTTGGGTAATTGGAACACATTCTAGATTTAATGGTAAAAAAATTATCCACTTAATTGACAATTTGCATGAAAAATAAAGTCAAACGAACACACAAAATTTTTGAAATTTATTTATTTATTTTTTTATTTTACTTTTTGGCAATCCAAACAAATTTTAATACAGATTGTAAAAAAATTTACCCAAAAAGTAACAATTTGCATAAAAAATAAAGTCAAACGGATTAGATGAAAAATTATACCAATCAAACACCATTAATTACAATTCCCTCTAAAACAAATTCTAGGCAATTCAATTCCTTGCAATTCGTTTTCTTTCCACCCAAATTCCACCCTTACAATCAAACGGACCCTGTTCAATATAATTATTTTTAGTGTCCCAACAAAGTTTTAATAGTTACCCTAAAGCTATGATAAAAACTCGTCTTTCTTCAAAGCAAATATGTTGTCTCAATCTTGTTTAAGTGAGTTCTATTAAAACTCGACTTTCATCTTTTAGGCTTGAAGAATGATGATATGAAACTGATTCTAGTCACTTATACATTCCACATGCCATCCTGGAAATTTGAGAAAATAATTAAGACAACATTTTCCCTTTGATTAAGTACAGACAAATATTGAGAAAGTTAAACAAGTGAAATTTCACCACAATAAGATTATTACAAAGCTACAATAGATGAAGCAAACAGGAATAGGAAAAAAAATTAAAGCAAAAGAAAATTAAAAACAAATGGCTCCTCAAACTAAATCTGAAAAAATGGCATCCCAGATTAGATAAAAAAAGGAAAAAGTTCAGAAGACTTGGAAGAATTATTTTTCCCCTACCATAAGAACAATAAAGTTTAAGCCCAAGTGAGCGTGCAGATAACAAACATAAAGCACAAGAAAAGGAAAAGATATAAAAATCATCAACAATAAGAAAACTGACACAAATATACTCACTTTCACTCAAGAACATACTACTGCAGATAAGCCTGACCGAAGATCCAATACCCCGTAATTAATTATTGAAACAGAGACTAAAAGCGCACCAATTTTTTTTCTTTCTTTTTTTTTCCCCCCCAAAAGCAGGAATTCAGCTAGAGAAGACCATAAATAAAAGAAAAAAAATGTAACATCAAACAAATTGGCAAGAATTCATGTATATACACTCGCATTAATTATATTCGTGTGTAAAAGAAAAAAGGACAAATTTAAACACAGCTAACAAGAACTCACAATTCTCCTGAAAGTAATTCCAAAGCTGAGCTCCGGATCTAAACCGTTTTCTAGAAGCTCCGACCGGCCAACCTTCTTTCCCGACAATGACGCAATCTGGGGCTCCGAACTAAATCTATTTGAAGAGCCCGGGTTCAGAGTCACCAGCTTAAACCCATTACTGTTTCTATTACTAAATCCATTAAATGACTTCCTCGCCAAATGAAACTCAATTCTCCGATGAAAAATCGCCGACTCGTCCTTATTCGGATCCGGTTCGGACTCCACCATCCTGTTCAAACTCGCTGAATCCATACACCAGACGTTGAATCAAAATAGAATCAAGAACCCTTTTTTCCTTCTATCTATGCATATATATGGCCATATGTGTATAAGTATATGCTTCTGAAGTGTGTGAGAGAGAGATGAGAAGAGAGCGTTTTCGGCTATTGAGAGAGAGAGAGAGGAAACAGACTCTAAAACCCTAAATATTGACGTGGACTATTGACCATGACCAATTCGTCAAACAACTCCTAAGAAGGAGACTGATTAAAATCTATGTCACTTGGCATATGTTAAATATTGACGTGGACTATTGACCATGACCAATTCGTTCCCCCTGGCCACTGGCCTCCTCTTTTAGTTTAGACACGACCTTGGCGAAAAAATAGGGTTAAGGTAATAGGAGCACTTTGGAATATCCTGTAATATTATTTTATGAAAAATTGTGCTGTAGAAAATGAGAGAGAAAAAAAATTAATGGAAGCCAAACAGAGGCTAAATGTCATTTTTTTACCCCAAGATTTGTATTTGATTTTGTTTTGTTTTATCTTGTCTTGAAGTTGAATATGTACGACCGATGATCAATCAGGGTATAGTTAGGATTTGGATCCAATGGGAAAGGTACGAGAAATTTTTTCAAGTAAGATGGTAAATATAACCTGTTTGATTGTACATTTTACATGAAAAATGTCACATTCGAGGAAAATATTTTTCACTTTGATCGTTTTATTGCAATGTGAAAATATAAAAATATTTTTCAAGGTATAACTACTTTAAACTTGTTTTCAACAAATAAGATGAAAAATATTTTTCTAAGATTTATGTAATTTTTTATTTTTCAACTTACATGAAATTTTTTTGTCTTTTCACCTTTACTATCAAATGGAACAAACTTTACAATTGTTCGATGCACTAGCGAAACATGTGTTTATGATTAATTACATATCGCTTACTTTTAAATAATTATAAATATTTATGATTAATTACATATCGCTTACTTATAAATAATTTATTTATAGTTTAAATTAACTACAAATCCTTATACAATAAAAGAGTGAGTTTGTCCTTTGCCAGGTGTCGGCATTTTGTATCGTTTTAGGCGTTCTTTTTTTTTTTTTCTTCTTTTCTTGTTATTATATATATATATATATATATATATATATATATATATATATGTTATCCTAATTCTAAAAATATATAATAAATATATAATTTGACAAAAAAAATATCAAATATTTTTTAAATATTCAATTATAACAACACCAAAAATTAAATTAAAATAATTTTAAAATTTAAAATCTTCACACTAATAAAAATATTTAATATATAATAAAAAAAATATCAGATATTTCCTAAATATTCAATTATAAAAATACCGAAAACTAAATTAAAATTTTTTTAAAAAATTAAAATCTTCACACTAATATATATATATTTTTTGCGTGTCAAAATTTTGATAACAATCTAACTTTAAAAATTCAAACGAAGTCGAAATATTATATTCTTAATATCAAACGAAGTCCAAATGATATAGAAAATTTATCGATTTGATCAGCATACAATCATTTAGAAATTTTTAAAGTTAGCTTGTTATCGAAATTCTCGAAATATTAGTTCTACTTTGATGCGCCGTAACTTTTGCTACGATTAACCGTTTCGCACACCATTAACGTCGTGAAATACTAGGGCGTGAGTACTTCAAAATGATATTAAGAATGTAATATTTTGATTTCGTTTGATATCCCGAATTGAGCCCGAAAACAAGTAATTTCAATAAAAAGATGAGTTATACGTCTTTTTTAACACACGCGTTTGACTATTTTCGATATTCATTTAGATCATTCGATATATCTACGATATAGTTCTCGAAATGAGCTTCGAGATGATATAGAAGATTTATGAATTCGGGTAGCGTACAATCGTCGAAAAATTTTTAAAGTTAGCTTGTTATCGAAATTTTCGAAATATTAGTTTGAAATCACGTACTTTGACGTAACGTAACTTTCGCTACGATTGGCCGTTTCACACACCATCAATGTCGTGAAATATTAGGCCTTGAGTTCTTCAAAATGATATTAAGAATGTAATATTTCGACTTCGTTTGATATCCCGAATTAAGCCCGTAAATCAAGGCGAAATCATAAATTTTTTAGAAAAAAAAAAAAAAAAAAAAAGGAATATTGCCTCTGAAGCCGTGACAGTTTCACGCCATCTCCATGATGACTCTATTTTTCTTTTTTTTTTTTTTTTTTTTTTTCTTGTTATTATATATATATATATATATATATATATATATATATTATCCTAATTCTAAAAATATATAATAAATATATAATTTGACAAAAAAATATCAAATATTTTTTAAATATTCAATTATAATAACACCAAAAATTAAATTAAAATAATTTTAAAATTTAAAATCTTCACACTAATAAAAATATTTAATATATAATAAATATACCATTCGTAAAAAAAAAATATCAGATATTTCCTAAATATTCAATTATAAAAATACTGAAAACTAAATTAAAAAATTTTAAAAAAATTAAAATCTTCACGCTAATATAAATATTTTTTACGTCTCACAATTACTGTTAAACCTACTATATATATCGTATCCTAATCCTAAAAATATCTAATATATAATAAATATACAATTCAGAAAAAAATATCAAAAATTTCCTAATTATTCAATTATAACCGAAAACTAAATTAAGAAGATTTAAAAAAAATTAAAATATTCACGCTAATATATTTTTATCTTTTTGCGTGTCAGAATTAGTGTTAAACATACTATATATATCCTATCCTAATCTTAAAAATATCTAATATATAATAAATATACAATTGGGCAAAACAAAATATCAAATATTTCCTAAATATTCAATTATAAAAACACCGAAAATTAAATTAAGAAGATTTAAAAAAAAAAATTCATGTTTCTTAAGTAAAGTGAAAAAAGAAAAAAAAATTTAAACTATAGATGCCTAATTTTTATTTTAAGTTAAAAAAAAATTAAAACAAATGTTGTGCTGTTAGGCACTGTGCGAGACAGCACAGTGCACATGTCTCGCACAGTGCGAGGGGCATCTCTCGCACTGTGCGAGACAGCACACGGCCACCCACTGTCACGGAGATGCCTAGGCCATCTCCGTGACCCGGTTACGGAGATGCGTATTAAGATGCGTTCTTTTTTTTTTTTTTTTTTTTTCTTGTTATTATATATATATATATATATATATATTATCCTAATTCTAAAAATATATAATAAATATATAATTTGACAAAAAAAATATCAAATATTTTTTAAATATTCAATTATAACAACACCAAAAATTAAATTAAAATAATTTTAAAATTTAAAATCTTCACACTAATAAAAATATTTAATATATAATAAAAAAAATATCAGATATTTCCTAAATATTCAATTATAAAAATACTGAAAACTAAATTAAAATTTTTTTAAAAAATTAAAATCTTCACGCTAATATATATATATATATTTTTGCGTCTCAAAATTTTGATAACAATCTAACTTTAAAAATTCAAACGAAGTCGAAATATTATATTTTTAATATCAAACGAAGTCCAAATATATATATCGACAATTTGTATAAAAAAAAAACTATAAGTGTCAAAAAATATAAAAAATTTTAACGTAAAAAAAAATTTTAACGTCAAATTTTTTTTTATAAAAAGATTAGTTATATGTCTTTTTAACACACATTTGACGTTCGTTTAACTATTTTCGATATTTATTTAGATCGTTCAATATATCTATAATATAGTTCTCGAAATGAGTTTCGAGAGGATATAGAAGATTTATGGATTCGGCTAGCGTACAATCGTCGAAAAAATTTTAAAGTTAGTTTGTTATCGAAATATTAGTTTGGAATGACCTACTTTGACGCGCCGTAACTTTTGCTACGATTGACCGTTTCGCACACTATTAACGTCGTGAAATACTAGGGCGTGAGTACTTCAAAATGATATTAAGAATGTAATATTTCGATTTCGTTTGATATCCCGAATTGAGCCCGAAAATTGAAACAAAAAACAAGTAATTTCAATAAAAGACGAGTTATACGTCTTTTTTAACACACGCGTTTGACGTCCGTTTGACTATTTTCGATATTCATTTACATCATTCGATATATCTACGATATAGTTCTCGAAATGAGTTTCGAGATGATATAGAAGATTTATGGATTCGGGTAGCGTACAATCGTCGAAAAATTAGCTTGTTATCGAAATTCTCGAAATATTAGTTCTACTTTGACGCGCCGTAACTTTTGCTACGATTGGCCGTTTCGCACACCATTAACGTCGTGAAATACTAGGGCGTGAGTACTTCAAAATGATATTAAGAATGTAATATTTTGATTTCGTTTGATATCCCAAATTGAGCCCGAAAATTAAGACAAAAAACAAGTAATTTCAATAAAAAGACGAGTTATACGTCTTTTTTAACACACGCGTTTGACGTCCGTTTGACTATTTTCGATATTCATTTAGATCATTCGATATATCTACGATATAGTTCTCGAAATGAGATTCGAGATGATATAGAAGATTTATGGATTCGGGTAGCGTACAATCGTCGAAGAATTTTTAAAGTTAGCTTGTTATCGAAATTTTCGAAATATTAATTTGAAACCGCGTACTTTGACGTAACGTAACTTTCGCTACGATTGACCGTTTCACACACCATCAATGTCGTGAAATATTAGGCCTTGAGTTCTTCAAAATGATATTAAGAATGTAATATTTCGACTTCGTTTGATATCCCGAATTAAGCCCGTAAATCAAGGCGAAAACATAAGTTTTTTAGAAAAAAAACAAAAAAAAAAAAAAACAAACAAAGGAGTATTGCCTCCGTGACACAGTCACGGAGTTGGCTAACCATCTCCGTGATGACTCTATTTTTTTTTTTTCCTTTTGTTTTTTTTTTTTTCTTGTTATTATATATATATATATATAAATATTATCCTAATTCTAAAAATATATAATAAATATATAATTTGACAAAAAAAATATCAAATATTTTTTAAATATTCAATTATAACACAAAAAATTAAATTAAAATAATTTTAAAATTTAAAATCTTCACACTAATAAAAATATTTAATATATAATAAATATACCATTCGTAAAAAAAATATCAGATATTTCCTAAATATTCAATTATAAAAACACCGAAAACTAAATTAAGAAGATTTAAAAAAAATTAAAATATTCACGCTAATATATTTTTATCTTTTTACGTGTCAGAATTAGTGTTAACCATACTATATATATCCTATCCTAATCTTAAAAATATCTAATATATAATAAATATACAATTGGGCAAAACAAAATATCAAATATTTCCTAAATATTCAATTATAAAAACACCGAAAATTAAATTAAGAAGATTTAAAAAAAAAAATTCATGTTTCTTAAGTAAAGTGAAAAAAGAAAAAAAAAATTTAAACTACAGATGCCTAATTTTTTTTTTAAGTTAAAAAAAAATTAAAACAAATGTTGTGCTGTTAGGCACTGTGCTGTCTCGCACAGTGCGACATCTCTCGCACTGTGCGAGACAGCACAGTGCACATATCTCGCACAGTGCGAGGGGCATCTCTCGCACTGTGCGAGACAGCACACGGCCACCCTCTGTCACGGAGATGCCTAGGCCATCTTCGTGACCCGATTACGGAGATGCGTATTAAGATGCGTTTTTTTTTTTTTTTTTTCTTTTCTTGTTATTATATATATATATATTATCCTAATTCTAAAAATATATAATAAATATATAATTTGACAAAAAAAATATCAAATATTTTTTAAATATTCAATTATAACAACACCAAAAATTAAATTAAAATAATTTTAAAATTTAAAATCTTCACACTAATAAAAATATTTAATATATAATAAATATACCATTCGTAAAAAAAAATATCAGATATTTCCTAAATATTCAATTATAAAAATACCGAAAACTAAATTAAAAAATTTAAAAAAAATTAAAATCTTCGCGCTAATATAAATATTTTTTGCGTCTCACAATTACTGTTAAACCTACTATATATATCCTATCCTAATCCTAAAAATATCTAATGTATAATAAATATACAATTCGACAAACCAAATATCAAATATTTCCTAAATATTTAATTATAAAAACACCGAAAACTAAATTATTTCTAAAAATTATTTCTCTCTATTCAGCTTTTATGACTAATACACAAAAATTTTTCTACAGTAAAAAATTAATTTGTGTAAAATAACGCAAAATTATCCACGCTAATATATAGCCAAATACACTACAGCACGTGCCTTGCACATGCCTTCCACTAGTGATACTCAAACATGATGCTTCCCGTTGTGTTTAGTCAAAAGACTAAATTCATTTCATACCTTTTGAGTTATGTATTACGTTTGCTAGAAATTGTATAAGCATTCATTTATGGCCGGCTTGATAGGACTTTAACCAAAAAAAAAAAAACCCTTTGAAATTAAGGAATTTCTTTTCAGCATATTTGAATAATTTTTCAGAAGTACTTTGCATGGTTATAATGATCCGTTTGATAATAATATGAAATTTAGGTGGAAAGAAAATGAATTACAGGAAATTGAATTACCTAAAATTTATTTTATTGAGAATTGTAATTAAAGGTGTTTGATTGATATAATTTTTCACTTGAAAAATATAATACTGTTGGTGTCCATTTGACTTTGTTTTTCATGAAAATTGTTAATTAAAAGAATAAAATTTCTTACCATTGAGGACAAAATTTGATTAGATTGCCCAAAAAAAATAAAAAAAAATTTATGTTCGTTTGACTTTATTTTATATAAAATTTGTCAATTAAAAGGATAAATTTTTTTACACTTCATCTTAGAATTTGTTTCTATTCCTTAAAAAAAAAATTTAAAATTAAAAATGTAGAATTTAAATTCCCACCAAAGTGGTGAGAAAAGAAACTCCTTGAAATCAAGGAAAATTTCAAAAGTTGAAAAACGTTTTCCATGAAAAAGTTGGCCAATCAAATAAACAAAAAATGGAAGTCACTTCCAAGAAAAATAATGTGCTATCAAACGAACCCTAAAATCTTATAAAAGAGGCTGATTTTGAGCTTCTAACAAAACCATAAATATAAACAAAAGTCCAAACAAATCGGCCATTAGATTTACATCCGTTAGAATATTGTAATGGAAAGTGTTTGGTGTACATGACCTCTTTTACAGGTCCCTGCAACAAATAGGTGGGCCTCACGCAACATTTAAAAAAAAAAATACATATGGGCTCGTTGCTACACTGAAGGGCCCTTTATACATGGCATTTTCGTATGAAAAATTTTCATAAGTAAGAGTATAAGTATGGTCAATTTCAATAATAAGAAAACAAGTTCCAAACTTCAAAAATCAAGTTTTTATTTAATTAATTAAATATATAAAGGTCACAAAATATATACAATTTGATCACAAATTCATTTATTGATCACATATTATCAAATTAATTAGTCACAAATTAAATATTTTATAAGTCATATTTTATTTTCGAGGTCACAAATCAAAATTTTAATATGTCACAAATTATTTTATGATCATGATTCACAGATTTCATAAGTCACAATTTGTTAATCGATCACAAATTACAATTATTATAAGTCACATATTATCAGATTATTGGTCACAAATTAATAATTTCTTAGGTCACGCATTATTTCTTAGTCACAAATTATCAAAATCATTGGTCACATATTTTTTATTGGTCACAGATTAACCAATTTAGTTGTCACAATTAACCAATTAATCTGTGACCACCACCCGACAACCGTCTCCACCATACCACACCACCATAATCAACCAAAAAAATTCCAAACCTACTGTCATCGTCGCTGCCACCACCACGATCACCGCCAACAATCCAAAATAGCCACCACCACCAACAGATTCACCAACGTGTTAAACCATCACCCCCACGAGCACCACCACCAATTGAAAACACCCAAAAATTGTGATTCACCACCACCAGATTCACTGTAACGACCCGAACCTTGCGCGCCAAATCGTTAGAACATACGTACTGTCTGTTTGGGTGAGCCTACGCCCACTTGACCCCTCACGAATTTCTTCGTGTTCCCTAAGATTCAAACTCGAGACCTTCATTATATAGGAAACTTAATCTTGAGTTCGAATCTTGGGGAACGCGAAGAAATTCGTGAGGGATCAAGTGGGTGCAGGCTCACCCAAAACGAACAGTACGAAAGTTAGCGGTTTGGGCGTGTGGTCCGAGTCGTTACATTCACCACCAGATAAACCATCATCGCCACGACCACCGCATCTAAACACTACCGCCACGAGCACCACCACCACCACCACCACCACCACAACCACAACCACAACCACAACCCCCTTATCAACTGAAAACACCCGGCACCACCACCGTCACGACGATAATGATCACCACCATCGCCTGCATCGTCACCATTCCCATAACCACAACCAAAACGCGCCCAACAATGCTGCCACCATCCAAAATCACTACGCAACCCCCAGAAAACAACATCAACTAAAAAAAATCGCCGTCAGATCTAAACTGCAGCAACGAGTTAAACCATCACATGCAAACACCACTCATTTTCTTCTTCAGATCTAAACTGCAGCAACCACAACCAAAATCACCGTCACTAGATCCACCACCATCACCTGCACCGTCATCATCCAACCCCACAAAATCGCACCACCTAAACTACCTTCATTGTGTCATTTCACCATCGCAACTCGTGGTGATTCATGGCGGGAAAAGGCGGCGGCCCGGTGGATCTGCTTCGTCGTGTAATCTTTTCTTCGTTACAGCAGCGCCGCGCGATGGTTTCTCTTCATTTCAGTTATAGAGGTCGACTGTGTTGGATGGAGAGAGAGTGGAGAGATAGAGAGAAATGGTTTGTGGAATTAGGAATTGAATTTTTATATATATATATATATATATATATATATATATTAATTAATTAATAAAATATTTAATTTTTGAATAGTTAAATTTTCGGTCTGATTTTAAAATACTCTTTTGTGTAATTTTCACTTTTTGTATCATAATGGATAGTGCTTGGTGTAAGGGACTTGCAACAAATAGGTGGGCCTCAGGCAACATTTATTATTATTATTATTATTAATTTTTTAAATACATATGGGCTCGTTGCTACACTGAGAGCATTTTCGTATTGTAATTATTTTCGTAAAATTTTTTAGATTTATTTTATTACAATATTAATGACTTTTTAGTTGTTCAAAGATATTATTCTAAAACATTAATCTCCGCCAGGCAGCGTAGCTCAGGTAATCTCCTCAATCTTCTCTTCCTTCTCCACCTCCAACTTTTGATAATTTCAGTATACACTTAGCTAAAAGTGTTTATAATACTGTTAATTATGGTTGTGTATTGCGGAACTAGGGTTTCTGATTTTCCTGCGAAAATTAAATTGCAATTGAATTTGGTTCGACAAATAAAAATGAAAAAGAACGAACTTTTGCAATGTTCAGCAAATTTGTTTTGATTATAGGTATTTTAAGAGTGAAAGGTGATTTGATTTAGTTTGTTTCGCGTCCTAAAAAATTGTTTCTGTATTAGACGGAGTTGTTTTGTTCATTGCTTGACATTCAAATTATCTTACATTATTTATTTTTCTGGGTGCAACTGTTAGATGAGTTTAACAGCGGATTCTCCAGTGCATTCGTCAAGCAGTGATGACTTTGCAGCGATTTTAGATGCGGAGTTGGATTCTGCTTCTGATGCATCACCTGATCCTGAAGAGGTAGAAGAGAAAGAAGAGGAAATTGTTGGTGACGATGATGATGGCTGCATTTCAGATCATCAAAGGTACTCTAGGATTACTATTAAATTGGTCGAAGTACATTATAAGGAAATCAATTGGCTGCTGAACTCAAGTTCTTCGTACACATGTAAACCATTTATTTGATGAAAAATAACATATTATTGATGGCCTTTGAGGTTTGGATGGGTGGTGCAACCCTGATACTATACATTTCTTTAAATTTTGAAGTTAAAATGTAGGTAAAACTATATCAATATTTGAGAAAACTACACCAAGTAATTCTCTAGTAATGAAGGTGTATTATGCTAGATTTGTCAAACAGATATGCTTAAAAGATCTAATCTCTGATATAATAGTTAACCTTCTTGTGATGTTACTGGAGGCATTATATTAAATATGTCAAAAAGATCAAAAATTTTGTTGTATAAATACTTGTCAAAATCAATGTTTCACGAAAATGAGCTACAATGTACTGCTAGTTTAATTTGGTAATAAATATCCATTACTACAACACCTTTAGCATTACATCATGAGCATCAAAATTTGTTGCGGATAATAATATTTTAATATTACTACTAGAAAGCCTTAAGTGCCGGTAGTTATTCCAGGTTGAGTTTCTAAGGGTTTTATTCATCTTTTAATCAGATAAATTTCTTTCTATCCTTTTATGTGTTCGAGTGTTCTTATTAATTATCATTGATTATTAAGCTATATATCAGAAACCTCAGAACAGGTTCCTCAAGTTGTCAGAAAGTGTTTGAAACCGCCAAAGAGATTAATTTGATACAACTGAAAATGATCATCATATTGATCCTCTCAATTATCATTCCTAATTTCATATTAAATTTTTTGGACGTAAAATTCTCAATTCAGTTTCTTGTTAAAATTAAATTATGCATAAAACTATTTATGCTTATTTTGCTACAATCACATCATGTGTCTTTATCTCCTACCACTGATAAATTGATGTATGCAAGACTATCTTTTTACAAAAGAGGTGCCACACAGAATGAACCAACTTCTGTTAATACTTTTGGCTATATGTTTATTTTTTTATGCTGGTGAAAATAATAGTATATTTCTAATAGTTGATATTTACTTGCATTTTTTTGGATGAATAACATCAGTTCTTTATATTTTCACCTCTTGATATTTATGTTTTATCTTGATACCTATTATGATTGTAGAATTAAGAGGCGCAAGGTGGAGGTATATGAAGAAATGGTTGATTCACATAGTTCCAAATGTCAAGGAGAGGCACCACAAACTTTAGGTGATACTCTATATCAGATGCATCAGTGATTTCTAGTTTAGCAATTCTTTATAGAAGTCAAGTATTCTATCCTCACTTGAACTAAAATGGCTTGGAAGAGTTGATCAGCAATAGCTTTTCCAGGAACAAAAAAATGAAAAAAAAAGAAGAAAAAAGAACAAAAGAAAAATGAAATGGTGTTTATAGACACTAAATACCTGGGATGTCATTGGACATGGTGGTTCTGGTTCACCATTGAAACATATGGGTCTTTCTTGCCCCGAGTTCATCCTATGTCAATACTCTGCCTTTTCATATTCCTTTTCAATTGGAACACCCACATCTTACCCAGAAGGCAGAGTGCAAAATGTGCTTCAGCTGCAATCTACTGTAATTCTTGTGTTCTTAATTCGTTCTTTTCCTTTTTTACTGGAGTTCAGTATGTGTGTTAAGTCTTAACAATTTTTTATTTTTAAGTACTTATTGTGGCCCATATGCTGTAGCTACTGATCATACTTTCTACACTTCACATGGGCAATACTTGACCTTCTGGTTTGAAGCCCGACACTGTGGGAACCACTAGGAAAACAGAGATTGTGATTAGTGGTACAGCTAATGGCTTGTGTAACATGTGCCTTTGTAGTAGCCAATTGTAATCTTGAACTAGCTTGGTCCATTATAATTAAACTTGAGGCTTAAGTGTGGTAGTACTCCAAATACTGTGCACTGAATGCTTTAGTGGTTCAAAAATATTTTCTTGTAGAGTTACTTACCTTGTAATTGCCTCACTCCATTCATCTAAAATAATGAGGGCATAACAGATTTGAGAAAGTAAGGCCATAACTCAACAAAAAAGACATAAATTGATGAACTGAAAGATGGAAATAATTTTTTTTTTTCCCAAGTTTTTGTTCCTGTGCATCAGAACTTAGAATTAGTGGATTTTCCATTCTTCCCTTCACGCTATCTGCTTTAATATGTTCAACAAACATAAACAACTATAACATAGGAATAATTCCTTGTGTGTGCTTCCTTCTCTCTCTCACTTCAGTACCTCCTTTTAGTGTCAGCTCTTTATACTCGTGTCGAGAATCATTTTCCATTGAGGATATGTCTTTTGTATCTCTGATAACCTTTCCTCAAAAGAGTTTTGAACTGTTTAGGACTACATCTATATTTATCAACTTGTTCACTTAGGTTCCAATTTTCTGGTGCAGGATCATCTCCAAAAAAGAATGTGTGTACACATCCTGGTGTCATTGGAGGGATGTGCATACGTTGTGGGCAGATAATTGATGATGAGTCTGGTGTGAGCCGTGTGGCATTTGGTTACATACACAAGGTTACTTTCTTAAAATTTATTATATTTATTATTGTTGTAATAAATATACACCTATAAAACATAAATAATATATATTTATAATACAAGGAAATAATCTATTTTATTATTAGTTTTTCTTTAATTTCAAATTATTTTCAATCTACCTTTATGAAAATTGTATATAATGCAGTATATAATATACATATAAATTCAATAATCATATCAACTCAATAGTGTTGGTACGCAAGTAAAATGAGGATAATATAAACTTTATATGATACAAAATTATAAAATAAAAGTGAAAATATTATGGTAACAAAACTGTTTACAGTATGCATAATGCTTAGAAATGAAAGAATAATTAATGAAACAATTTAAAAGTTTAACTTTGTCAGAAAAGAAATTTGACGTTTTGAATATTTTTACATTACTCTCTAAGTATGTATTGATCCACCAATTTGACTAGTGACGCACCTGGACCAGGTCACTCCCTGACTTGGGTTTAAAAACTTTGGTTAGGACACCAAAGTCCAAAAAAGTAATTAAAAAAATTAAATGTCACCTCTCCGATATATTTGCACACATGCATGTTAAATAACTTGTTTAATTTCAAATAAGTCCCTTCGAGGCCATCTGTTAAAATTGGAACGATATAGAGAAGATTATCATGCGCATGGATGACACGCTCAAATCGAGAAATGGTCCAAATTTCTTTTCCTATAAAAAAAATTCAATTAAAAACACATTATATTGATATAAACTTAATAGGTTTACATGTATAAGAAAAGTAGGTTTATATTTCAAATCCATGAAATTCACGAGAATCCATAAAAATCTATAATATAGAATTTTGTTAAAATCTTATTGACCACGTGGAATTCAAATCCATGAGAATTCAAAATATTAAGAAATCCTTTAAAATCTTATAGCATGTTTGTGGCTGTTTATAATCAGTTTAAATTATAAATAGATAGAAATGAGTGATTAATAAGTGAGTAGTACTTATGTCTCCCATGAAATGTGTGGATAAAAAACGATTTGACTTATTATAAACAGGTGCCAAACATACGCTACACCCCTCAGTTTTTATAGGTTTGTTTCGTATCGTAACATATTTAGGAGTGGAATCCGATTCTATTTCAAGGAATCATATACTTGAATTCAGTTAAGATCTCCCAGATAACATTTTCCTTATTTCATGAACTGGAGTCCTTCACAACCAACAGTAATGCGTGTAATAATACTTAGGAGAGAAATGCTCAATCTCAACACCCCCTCAATCCCCAATCATGAATAAAAATAATAGGAAGAAAGAAAGGGAAGGAATCCAATGTCCAGTTCCTCAACACCACAGAATAAAAAAGAATAAAATGCGGAAAAGTAAAATACACAGGCAATACTTAATTATAGAATTTACCTCTCCTTGTCACCCAAGCATAGAAATATTTGAAGTTTGTATGTTTGAAAAGACTGCACATTGATGTATGTAGTTCTCTTGTATATGCAGAATTTGAGGCTTGCTAATGATGAGATTGCTAGATTACGTGACAAAGACTTCAAGAACTTGCTACGCCATAGGAAGCTATACTTGGTTCTTGATCTAGATCATACTCTACTTAATTCAACCCGCCTTGCAGATATTACGATTGAAGAAAGATACTTAGAGGGCATAAGAGACACTTTGCCTGGTATGTTCCCATTAACATTTTGCCCTTGTTTGAGCCCCATTCTTGTCAAGAAAATGAATTTTTGAATAGTATATTGATGGAAAATGTGTGGCTAAAAAGTAAAGAAAATTTTTGGATTTGCGTGTAATATTATTTTATTGAAGAACGCGTGATTAAAGTGAGTCAAATCACTATTGAAAAATGTATTTTGATTGGGAAATGGGGCTCAAACAAGGGCTTTATATGGTCCTGCTTCGGTAAAATTTTTCTTGCTTTAAAATTTTGCATTTATTTTCCTTTTTTTTTTTTAAAAAAAAAATTGTGATTGGCTCCACACTTCATTACATATTGATAAATTCAAAATTTCATTAAGACAAGGGGAAAGGACCATATAAAAGAGGTATACAAAAATGAAGATTGTATCAAACTCTACTGAAACATTCCTTCCATCTTATTTAGCCCCAATTTGGTGTGGATTAAAATCTGATTCTTAGTAGATTTTGATAAAAGTTGATGAAATGTGTGGTTAAAAAATTGTGGGTTCCATGAGATGTGTTGTTAAAATTAATTGTTGATTTTAACTTGAGATTTTAATTTATACCAAACAAGGGCTTAGTAAATATTGCAATTGAAGTTTTTACCAAATTAGAGAACTATTATGCGGCTGAGCACCATGTTATTCATGTGTTAGGTTTACAGTAACTAAATTCTTTTACCCTAATGTGCAGTTTAATTTGGCAAGTTATAAATATATGGTAATAGAAGCTAAACTATGTAGACATTTTGCAAATTTATGATTATGTTTATTATTATTTTATAAATGTACATGTTGAACAACAAAAGAATTTGTAGCATTAAATGTTGTATATGTGTGTGTGTATCTAGATTGGATAAATTAGGTGCTACATTTTGCAGTTGTTAATGGTTTCAGATAAGTTTAGCTGAAAGAAATTTTAGTTAGGATAAGTTAATTTCCCTTGTTGTAGTTCACCAATAAATGGTCAATATTCCCTTGAGCATATATATATATATATATATATATAGATATATTTTAAAAACAATGGTTCACATAAAATATTTGAATGCTATAGTTGTCCCATATGTCTGATTTTTTCCTGATATTGTTTGCCGAATGTCCAATATGTGCATTGTAAATTGCAAAAGGCATTATGTATGAGCATCTTTCTGCGATTCAATGATGTTCTATGCTCGAGAGCAATGTTAAGAAGACTCATTCAGGAATCGAGGCGTTTTATCTTTGCTAGGCCAGGGATAAGCCTGAAGAGAACAACCAAAAATTAATAATCATGCCTTTCAGTCTCTGAAATCATTGCTACTAATTGGACCTTTGGGAGCTTGTCACCGGCCTCATTACTATCCTTTCCTTCTCATTCTTTGCCATTATCTTCAAATTGCAATGGTATCTTCTCCGCCCCCTTCAGTTAAAGGTTGTGAAAAGAAAACATAGAAACCTGTTGAACATTTCACGCTATAAAAGAATCCTTCTAAAAGCTGATCCTAGTAATATACTGTCCAGAAAATGCAAGAAAAAAAACACGCTCTTTAACCACGCCTCATTAAATCGAGGAGTATGCCTTAACAAATTGCACTCAAGGCATAAGTGAATGCCTCAATGAGGCATGCCTTAAGGCGTAAGCTATGTCAGCTTTTTATACAATACTTGAGTTTCAAGTGCTCCATTACCTTTAACATTCCAGTTTCAGTTTGTGTAATGTGTTTCGGTTTTGCTATTTTAGTCATCTTTCAATTTGAAACTGTGTTAGCACTAGAGAGCCTGAAGCTTAAATAAACGCTCCTTGAACTGGTTACTTCACCTTTTAGCGTGACGTTGTGCTAAATTGAAGTGTAATGAACATTATTGTTTCGGATTTGATTATTGCTTTGGTTTCTTATGGTGAAAATTGTTTTCATTTCTATTTTCATTCATTAATTTACATTGTATTGTCCAGATACACTAAAGAACAGCCTGTTTAGACTGGAAACAATTCACATGATGACAAAGTTGAGGCCTTTTGTGAACACCTTTCTGAAGGAAGCTAGTAATTTGTTTGAGATGTACATATACACTATGGGAGAACGCGCCTATGCATTGGAAATGGCAAAGCTGCTGGACCCTGGGGGTGTTTACTTCCATTCTAGAGTTATAGCACAAGGGGATTGTACGCAGAAATATCAAAAGGGTCTAGATGTTGTTTTGGGGCAAGAAAGTGCTGTCTTGATCCTTGATGATACAGAAGCGGTAATCATTCATACTCTGTAATTTATGACAACTGAAATCTTTATTGCATGATAGAATGATTACTATATTGTTTATCTCTGCCTTTTGAGTTTGCATATGTGATGAGAAATTATCATGTTGGAACCAGTTGAGTATTTAATGAGGATTCCTGTAACTAGTCTTTTTTTATATGACTCATTTTAGACAGAATATTTATTTTTAGCAAAAATAAAACGAAAGAGTTCAATGCTTAAAATATAGGCTGGGATTTTAAGATTGAATACCTTAGTAAAGGTATGGAAGGAATTGAAAAAAATTTGCAATTGTATCACGTGCCTTGTCATGCTAGTATGGGATTGCTTTACATTTTCATAATGGTCTAATGGAATTGCCTTAGTTTGTAGCATTTTTTTTCGCAAAGTGTTGAATCCTCTCTTCTTTTTACTGGGAGTTTTTTTTTTTTTTGGTGGGGGGGGGGGGGGGGGGGTTTGTTATAAAGGATTTGTGCTAACTTTTTGAAAAGCATGTTGCAAGTTATGTCGTGAAGGTTAGATATGCCAGCACACACATAGTGGAGGACCTGACCCCAGAGTGGGTTATGGTTTTCTTTTTTTCCAAAGACAGCAGTGAAAAATTGACAGAGTTCACTAAATGGACACTTGAGATATTTGAGCTTTGGTGGAAGCTGAATTTCTGATCAAGTTTCAAAGATATGATTGGTGACTCCAAGTTTTGAGTTTTAATTGTAATAAAAATTTGGCAAACTTTTCTGGAAATCACTTTCCATTACACTTCGTAATTGGTGCGTACAGATGGGTGAATGGGTGCAGATAATAACTCAATCAATCCTAGTGATTCTGTTGTGCGTGGACACAAGACATTTTTCTTGAATAGGACTACGTACCAAACATGCATTTAAGACATGTTTTTTGAACACTCGTTGACACATTGCAAGAAAAATATTCAACATAAATCTCTTCTTTAGTCGGGTACACTTCAGCATACCAAATATTTTCCTTCAAAGTGCAAAATCAGGCACTTTCTACTTTTGGTGGCGTTGTACTTTTTTTAACAAGCCATGTGATTATTTCTACTCGGGAGGGTTATAAGCACTGAATAAAACACCATAAGACAATTGAGAACAGTCTCCAAGATGGTAATGCACCATCCACTCTGTGACGTTCCTATTTAATTAGTCAAACTTATTGGTATTGTGATATTAATTCATGTTTTTCATGATAATAAATAAATGAAATTAATTAAGTTGGTAAATTTTTTCTGTGTATGTGTTTTTTTTTTCCCCCTGGGGAAGCAGCTTGCTGACCGTGGCAGCGCCCGAAAACATGTGTGCATTAATTTATGTTATGACACCTTGAACAATTTACTTTTGGAAGGGAAGAGTCAGATATGACGGCCGTCATTTGTATTTTAGGTATGGGGGAAGCATAAGGAGAATCTAATATTAATGGAAAGATACCATTTCTTTGCTTCAAGTTGTCGACAATTTGGCTTCAATTGCACATCGCTTTCTGAACTAAGAAGTGATGAAAGTGAGACAGAGGGAGCACTTGCTACTGTTCTTAAAATTCTGCAGCAGATCCATAGTTCGTTCTTTGACCCGGTATGAGGAAAAAAACACAATTGAATTGCATTTGAATTTTCTTCACCTTCACTTATACTAATTAGAATCTTCTCTTGCAGGAACACGTGGACAATCTAGAGCACCGAGATGTGAGGCAGGTAAATTTTCTGTGGCTAAATTTTTTTTTTTTCCTTTCTACCTGTTGTTGTGTGTGTCATGTCTGTTATTCTACCTGCACAGACATTTTTCCTTGCTTTGTTTTCCTTTCCTTAGTTTCTTAGACCATTGTACAAGAGTTTTTATCCCTTCATCTTTAGGGTGTGGGGGATGGGGGTGAATTACTGTAAGCAGAATGAAATGAGATGCTTGCACTCTGTTACTAACACCCATTTCAGTTGTAAGAAGCCCAAACAAATGTATAAAAGACAATGTTTAGTCTTCAGTTTTCATTTGTTACTAATTGTTATCCGTTCGTTTTAATCAGTTCACTGAAGTTAAAAGAGTCTGCTTTGAATCTGTACAAAAGCAATCTTTCATAGTCTCTAGACGATTCCATCTTATTTGTTGTTAAATATCTAGATGCATGCTAGTTTAAGCATTTCTTGAAAAAGTTGCCATACTAGTTTGTTAACCGAATCTACATAACATTTTCATCTGGGCATTAGATTGAACTGTTGACATATGGTTAGATGCATGCTAGTTTAAGCATTTCTTGAAAAAGTTACCATACTAGTTTGTTAACCGAATCTACATAACATTTTCATCTGGGCATTAGATTGAACTGTTGACATATGGAAGGGTATTTGTGTGGTTAATACAGTATGTCAATAGATGCTCAGTAGAGTGTTAATTTCCTCAATAATGAAACTTGAATTCATTAGTTGAGGTGATCTGCTTTTATGCTTAGAATTACACTTGCATGTAATAGTAACTGCTAATCATTCCACAGGTGCTAAAATCTGTTCGCAAAGAAATTTTAAAGGATTGCAAGGTTGTCTTCAGCCGTGTTTTCCCAACTAATTCTCAGGCCGAAGATCAGCACATCTGGAAAATGGCTGAAAAGCTTGGAGCAACATGCTCAACAGAAGTCGATCCACAGTTGACACACGTAGTTTCCATGGATGCAGGAACGGACAAGTCTCGTTGGGCAATGCAGGAGAAGAAATTTTTGGTCCATCCTAGATGGATTGAAGCTTCTAATTACTTGTGGAAAAAGCAACCTGAAGAAAACTTCCCTGTTAGTCAAGCCAAGGATAAATGAACCATTTATGCTATGGATCTAACCATACGTTTTACGTCATTGCTTCCAAGTCCTGTAGCGTTCCACCACATCGAGTTAACACTTGATCATCTTCAATGGACTTTCACTTCCATCTTTGAATCCATGTTTTTGTGTTGGGTCGAGATTAACCAGAGCAGGTGTCGTGTCTTTTCATATTGGGAAGTGTACATGAAGCAGTGTTTAGGAATGTATCTGTTCATGCATTGTTACAGAACTGGGGTGAAATTAGAAAAATTTTCAGTCCACTAATTGCTAATCATGGTTTAATGTTTTGACTTTAGATACGGGTCGAAAGCTTTTAAATGTGTGCAATTACAAAAGTGAAAATTACACCCACATGGATTACGACTTTCAAATTCAAAAACCAGGTTTAGAAATTGATCATTCAAAAATTAGGTCATAATTAACTTTTTTAATATTAATAATATTTTAATTAAATTCTCTCTATCCTCTCTCTCTCTCTCTAAACTCAGGCATTGCCGTGCACAATTTGGCGAAATGGATGGAATCGATGGGCCGAGCATCATTGCACGCAATGGCACCTCCCTGTGTGCAGCGGAATCAACTTGGCAAAGGTGTCAACGAGGAAGGAGGAGTCCTTGGCACTGCTCCAACTTCGAATCCCACCATGATTTTTGAGCTTGTGATAGTGTGTGTGTGTGTGTGAGAGAGAGAGAGAGAGAGATGAAGATGAAAAAAACCCTAGAATTCAATTGTAGCGTTTGTTATTTCTATTTAGTGGTGCTTTGGGGGTGGTTTCCTCCTTCAATCTGTTAAGATCTGCTTAGCCTCAGTTTTTTGTTGGTGGTTATATTTGCAAATAGTTGTGATGGTGTTGACGATGGTGGTACATGTAGTGATGGTGCTGGAGATGGCGGTGAAGGTGTTGATGGCGCTGATAGTGCTTGTAGTGATGGTAAGGCGGTGGTGGTGATGATGTTGCTGGAAGTGGTGGTGGTGAGGTGGCATGATGTTCGATGGTGTCAGTGGTGGTGGGGTGGCATGGGGTGAGGTGGGATAGGATGGGGTTGGGACCAATAAAGTGGTTAATCTGTTGAATCACTCATAATATGATTTTTTACATGACAAAAAATAGATAATTTGTGATTAATAAATATGGGTGTCAATTTGGCTTGCTGGCTCAAGCCGTCCGTAGCTCGACCCAAAAAAATCTAAGCCGACCTGTGTGGCGGCCGGCTTATGTTACGGGCCATTTCGGTCAATGATGAGCTAACCCTTAGAAAAATATAAGTTATAGGCAGCTACACAGCTCCTGTAGCTGCCTTTTGCTGCCCGTGTTTTAAAAAAATATAAATACGTGAGTCCACTCGGCTCGATAAGGTCTGAGCCGAAAGCTTGGGTCGAGCTTAATTTTTTTGGCCGAGCAAAAGTTTAGCTCCATCCAGAGCAAAAAATAAAAAGTCCGAATCATTTTTACTTGAGTCGATCCTGAGCCTCAAGTTTCGGCTCTCGAGTCGGCTCGACTCGACTCGTTGACATCCTATCAATAAATAATATGTGACTTAAAAAAAAGTGAGATTACGACTAAATTAGTAATTATGACTCAAAATTTGTTAAATTGTGACTAATTGATTTGATAATGTGTGAACGAAAAATAACTTGTGATTAATTATTTAATAATTTGTGACTGTAAAATAACTTGTAAATTGTAATTTTTTTGTGATTTGTGATCGAGAAATAGTGTCTTATCTATAAATTTGATAATTTGTGATCGATGAATAGATTGTGACCTATAAATTTTTTAATTTGTGACCAAGAAATAACGCGTGATCAATTAATTTGATAATTTGTGACGGTCGATATAAGTTGCGACCTATAATTTTTGTGATTTGTGACTAAAACGTTCTTTGATAATGGTTAGTACGTAACCGTGACCATAAATTGTATAATATTGCGATCTTAATATATTTAATTAATGAAATATTTTTAATTATCTATTTAATTAATAAAATTTGAATTATGACTTGATTTTTGAAATTTTTGTTCACCTAAAAAATGCGCCAACAGAATTTCGACCACCTCCCCTTCATGTAGACCTGACGTGCACACTAGAACATCTCGTTAGAAGGTAAAAGTAGTAGGTCGAGAAAAAGATTCGACAAATGTTTGCACTCTAAAAGTTAAGTCAAAGGCCGGACGAAAGTGAAATGAGTGCGAGAGACGGGAGATGGAATTTGGTTAGGGTTAGAATGAACATAACTTTTGTAAGCAATAAACTTACACACACACACACAGAGGAGTATGCAAATGGGCCATGTGGGATAGTGGGTCAAACCCAAGCCCAAAACGATGTTGCTTAGTTTAATAGGTTCAATCCAATTAAATAATAGATGTCAAGTTGGCTAATGTAGGACCCCTCCGTCATGTGTATGTCACGTAGTTTATAGATGTACCAACTTACAAGTTTCTTAATTTTGAAATTGTTTCCAGTAACTACCTCAGATATGTATTGACAATATTATTTTTGACGAGTGTGTTTTACTCACGAGTTTAAGCCAAATTTAACTTAATTGTAAGCTAGATTTTGTGAATATTAGACGTTTTTAATGTGTTTGTTAATGTTGTTTTTATAGAGTTATTGAGGTGGTGAAAGATGCGAAAAAGTTTATCAAACAAGGATATTGGCTTGGATCGAAAAGAAATTGGGGATAAAAGAGCAAAAGAGAAAATGAAATATTGAGCAATGGCGTCAAGTCGCCCAAAAATAACCGAAGGGACAGAGAGGTAGTGCCGAGGCACCACATTCAGGGTGCTGCGGCGCCAGGGTGGTTTCAGTGGTTCTACCACAAAAAAATACGTGGCGCTGCGGCACATCGGGTAAAACTATTAGGGTGCATTTTGGACTGTTTTCAAGTCCATAAAAATCATAATTCCGTTGCAAACAAGGAGGCACATATAAATATGTGTTTCCACACATGTGAGGGGACTTTTGACACTTTGAGAGAAAACACACACAACTTGGGAATTAAAAAGGCAAATCAAGAAGAGAGAGGGAATTCAAGAAGAGAAAAATAAGAATTCAAGGGTTTGAAAGCAAGATTTGGACCAAGAAGAGGAACTTGGTGCAAGATTCATCATCTTCTCTATATCTCAATTCAAAACCCGGTGATGTATTCAATGCAATTATTTAGTTTTTCCCTCATTATGAGTAGCTAAATCTTTTGTTAGGGCGAATAATGTAATTCAATTGGGATCATTTATGTTTTAAATTAAGATTCTTGTTTTTTATTGTTCCATGTGTTGATTTTTACTATGGACTCAATGCATTAAATTACTTGATATAAATGTGATCAATAGATGAAATTATTATGCTCTAACATCCGCACATAATTTAACTCTTAAACCAATCGTGTGTGCACTCATTTATTTTCCTGTATTTAGATTACAACTCAAATCATACAAGTGATTATTTGCTTCAATCGAATAGTGGTTAGGAAAAATTTAGATTAAGTGCTAAAGTATAGTACTCATGGGAATGATAATCCTGACTCTTAGGTCCACTTACTACTTGTTATGATCTGTACACTTGTGGAAATAAAAATCGCAGCAATAACGTGACTACGTTTTCTTCGAGCTAGTTTATCTTCCCTTATTTTCACCTCTTTTGGGGGGCCTCAAGGCTGGTTATATTGTACAAAACTCTTCCTTTGTTACACATATAATTGAATAAGGTATATGGCCTTTGTTAATTGTTGTACTTATGACTTTAACTTTTTTATCGTTTATTCTTAACCTCAACCTGTCATTAATAAGTACTCCCTGTTTTTGATGGTTTCTATCCAAAATGTTGATTAGAGGGTGTAGAAAGATTAATTTTCCCTCATATATTTTTTAAAATAAGAAATAAAAAAAGTGCGACAAAATATTTGATCTTCATTTGAAAGCATCCTAATATAAAATATTTGAAGAGAAACCATCATCAACGACCAAATATATATGTCATTGGTTGGTCGCTAAGACAGCCCAAAAAATGAGTGGGTCTCATTCCACCAAGTGTTCTAGCGATAATTTTAATGTTGGTTGCTGAATCGTCTCACCAACGACTGCGAAATGGTTGCTGAGGAGTATTACAAAAAATTCCAGACCAAACCCTCTGGTGACCAATGTTCGTAACTTTTATCAAACATTTTCAATTGGTCGCTAAATCTTTGGTTGGTGAAGTCCTTTTTATATTTTTATTTTTGTAATGTGATAAAAGTGGAGACATAAGTGCGACGATAAAAAAAAATTATAGACTTTAGTACAATTATATATGATAATGGAACAAAAGAGAATTATAGTGCAATGCTCTATGCTCAAAAGAAATATATAATCTCTGTCTCATCTCTAACCTTTAAAAATAAATTGTTTTCAAGTGGTTCATGTACTAAATCTTCATAAATCTATTTAACAATGTTTTGAAACTCATAATGGCAATGAAATGTTGAATGCGCCAAAACTACCTAGGCAATGTTTAGGTACTCAAAATTGGAGGGGGCTCAATTAATCCAGGATCTTGTTCATTTCATCAGATTTTGATGATAATATTTTATTTTTAGGGTTTAATGTAAAATTATCGTGTATATGAAAATTTATCTACTAAAGGAATGAGTGAAGTGTATGTGGTGCTATAAGAATAAGAAACCTTCTGAATTTGAAAATTGTAAATATGTAATCCATGCAAGTGTTTGCAACAATTGTGTATATTTTTGAAGAAGCAATTTCAATAGGAGAACTATTTCTGCTTTTGTCTTAAAACTTAATTAAACATTGAACACTCTATAAGATTTTAAATTTAGTTTTATTTTTGTGTGACAAAACAATTACACAAACATAGTGGACAATAGAAAGATATCATTTCACGACCAAAGAGTAAAGATAGATTTCAAAATACGTCACTAAATTTTCACAAAAAGTCATTTTCTCTACCACTAAGGTCATGTACTTTAGACATATCACTTTGCAATGATACAATGAATTGAGCAACCCTTGCTGTTTAAGAGCTTCAAAATTCTCGAGGACGACTGTAACACTTTGAAATTTTTTATGTGTTTTAAAAGTAGAGTAACTAAATTTTATTATGTTGTATTTGATCATTTAGACTATAGAAACACATTCACGTCATAGTTTGTAAAGTTCATTAGATAACTTGACTGTCCATTCATTTTATCTTGTTTGGACTAAATATCTAAGTATTGTACGAGAAGGAAAAATATATCAATATTAGGCTCATTTTGTAGTTCACATTAACTAACGTATGCTGGACTCAAGAGAATGTAACTATCACTACATGATTTCTTTCATTTCAACTTTTCACAACTTGTCTCCTCCTATATGTATTACCCATTTCTTTTCATATTTTGAGTGCATCAAAAAAAGAAGAAAAATTATGCTGAAGCATTTATAGTACATATATTATCACATTATTATTCTTTTAGTTGAAACACATTTGAAACTTATAAGGTAGGATAACTATGTATAAGTGGTTTTGTCCGACTTAATTTTTATTATTTCATATTGACAAATATTATACTAATGATATGATACGATACAATATATATGATCATCCAGTATAAATGATATGATATAATCGGGATTGTACTAATATTCGTATCCGTATCCTATTGAGTATACCTCATCCTCATCCATTTTCCCTATCTCATAGGATAGTACGGGTCATGTCGGAACGTAGCGGTTTGATGGTGTGGTTGTGTCTTGTTTGATGGGACTAGAATTTAAAATTTAACCAAGTAACTTTGTTTCTTTTGTTTGCAATATACATTAATGTTTAATTAAATTCTCAGATATATTTATTTGGTTATAGTTGTCTTATTTTTCTAGTAGATAATTTTTTTTTCTGTCTCTTCAAATGTTTAGATTGCACTCTTAATTCGAAGTTAAAATTTAATTGTTGATGTAAATTGCGTTATTTGCCTTCTACCAATTTTATTGCTTAAAAAAAAATTGAATTTCCCTTTCTTGTCATCAATCTCATTACCAAATAAAGTTTAACAGGCTGCTATATATGTTCACTGCAATAAGATTATTTCATGACATTTAATTTAAAATGACTTCTTGGTTAAATAAAAGAAAATCTGAAATGTACTACAAATTATTATGACGACCATGCATGTATATTTTATACAAAATTTTGGGTCGTTACAACGGCCCTGGTTTGAATGACTGGTTATTTATATAATATATACTTCAGTAAATTTATAATCTTTAAAGAGCCATTCGAGCATAGTCAATTCTTTCAATATAGTGTACCAAATAAACTATTCTTCTTTATATAAACACAAATTCATTTTCGATATAATTTTATTTAAGAATGTACTAGAACCCATTTTTTGGTACATTTGCCTATATATGATCATTTGGTACGTTATTCACTTGTGATTATATATGTTCTACTATAATTTGATATAAAAATTTCAAGACTCAGCCTATGTTTGACCCTTATTTTTTCAAAAAATCATTTTCAACCACACATTCTTCCATAAAATAATTTTACACGCAAATTCAAATGTTTTCTTTATTTTTTAATTACAAAATTTTCAACAAAATACTATTTCAAACTACATTTTGACCCAAAAATGGAATCAAATAGGCACTCAATTATTTGTACATGGATTCTTTCCTCATAGTCCAATGATTTATTGCAAAGGAAAGTAATATGCACATAACATGGCTTCAAAATGTCAGTGAATTATTGGCTAAGCATCAAAATGTCAGTGGATTATTGGCTAAACATCATTATATGTTTGATAGAGAAGTTCCAACTAACAAACAAATCATACTAATATATCTAACCAATAATAGTTTGTGTACTCACTTCTTACCACTATGCCAAGAAAAGACGACGAAAAGCAATCTTGTTCGATTTGCAATTCAATAATGATATTGCTTGTTAGATATGCCCTAAGGATATTAAACATGATTAAACAAGATTGGATAGCACAAAAGTGACGGATTCTGTGTAAAATGAAACGCCCTACTTCTCTATTCTTTGTAATACCGGTAGGCAGCGAAGGGTTTTTTATGTTTTGGAAAATGAAAAGTAGTAGTCCCGAATTTCGCTATGCCAACTGACAGACTGCACTACTAGTATTCTTGTAGGAGCCCTACTTTTGGGACGGCCAAAAACAGCCAAGGCAATAGGAAGATTAGTCTGAGGGCTCTAGTATCACACTCATTCTATTTTCAAAAGGTTGAACCTCAACCTTGAGGGTCCTCTACCGCCCCGCCCCTAGAGCATTGTGGAGAAGGTAAATCTCAAGATGTGCCTCAACAGATCAGGGTACAAGAGATGTCATACTGGTGTTCACAAAGAGTCCATTTCCAAACCTTGTAAGAGGTAGGAATCAAACTCTTACATTATGGCTGCCAGCTCAATTGAGACTACCTCACTCTTATCCTTTACACCACTAAACTATGCCCCAGAGGGCCACACTCATTCTATTGTCACTAGCCGAATATGTGGAGTGAATGTAATATTTAACGTCTCTTCTTTAATCTTATTCTGTTCAACACGTCATTAGAATTACACAATTAATTGTTTTTTCTTGCTTATAATTGATTGCTAGCCAGCTGTAATAAGGCATCATTATTGCACTAAGCAATCAAGATGAAGACTACTTAAATTAAGATAATTATTTTTACTTAGAAAGGATTAGAAGCATTGAATATAACGTCATTAATTATTTGATAATACTGTTTTAAGGAATAAAACTTGTTGGTATTACTATTATGGCAATAATTTGTTGGAAATTGATTTAAAATTTAAGAGAAATTTGTTGAGTGTTAAAACCAAAAATGTGAAAAAGTAAGTTTCGTGTCAACTTTGACAAAATATTCGGATTTGATCCGATAGTCAAATTACAAATATAAATAGACTAACTTGTTCTACTCGTTGAGTGGATCGTCGTGGTATATTTGGAATCTCAAAACAAATTTCGGATGAATGAGAATTTGCGATCCAAAGTTGGAAGAAAAATAAAAGAAAAACTGACTTGAATTTCTACCTAACTCCATTGTTCAAGCTACGGGCTAGCGATAGGCAGTTGAAAAGATTCTGTAATTTTTTTTGACACTCTCGCTTGAGTGAGAGGTCAACGACATTCTAGCAACAGTAAGTGATGCTTCTGTTCATAAGGTTACGAGGTTTGACACGCAATACTTCGCCCATAACCCCATTCTCTATAAATAGGACTCTTTGAACATCAATAAGTCATCTGATATCACTTTTGGATTGAGCATTACATTGAATCTCTTGCAAAACCTCTCCAAAATTCATTTAATATCATTTCTTTGTAGAGATGATAAAATTCCATTTGAGTTTGCTGTGGCTTGTGGTTTGAAGTGCTTCTACCACAAGTCGAATCCGATGTATCTTGGAAGACAAGTTCCGTGAACCATTAGCACCGTTGTGGGACAATTTTGTCTTAAGAAGAAAGTGTAATCACTTGCCTCGAATCCTTTTTTTGCCTTCATTTCTTTTTCTTCTTCATTTCTTGTTATATCCTATTTCTTTGTGGTTTACCATAAAGTTTCCTTCATATAGTGATGTGTTTAATTACTCTCCTGCGGATTAAACCTTGTTCTTACATCCATCACATAATAACCCTTTCACCATATTATATTGTTACCAACATATTTCAGGACTTTTCACGAGAATAACTTGTATAACTAGAAATTAATTTGGTGATTTAAAAATCTCTATAATTATTAAAGTATAAAACACAAATTACTTTGTACTTTGAATTTAAACTTTCTATTGGATTAACGAAAAAACTTTAAACAAGTTTGTTCTAAGGGAGACTTCAGTTTGAGTATATGATTTACTCATGGAAGCACCTCTTCCAATAACTCTTTACACAAGTTTATGCAAACCCATAGCTTAACTCAAAGTCTCATATTAAATCAAGTTGAGATATGCTATTCCCATTTGATTATTTCATACTATAGCATTGACACATCATTCGGTAAACTCTTGTGACAAATAGTAAGATGCAATTTCAAAATGATGCCCTCATTACCAGAGACGGATGTAGGGGGGGGGGGCGGGGGGGGGGGGGCTGGGCGGGGCTGTAGCCCAGTCCCCCCAACAGTCCATTAAGGAAAAAAAAAAAAAAATTTATGTAATTTTTTTTTTCACGTATTAGCCCGATCTCCGATCCAATCCTGTATCCGTCCCTGCTCATTACATATCGATTGTGTCTTGTTATTTCAAAATCGTGCTGCACTAAAGCGTTAATAAAATTATGCCAATGCCGGAGTTCAAGCATAGGTTGTCCAAAATGCCATTCCGGGAGATAATAATTGAAGAGCGGGTTAGTTTGAGATTACTACCAAATTAACGTTGGAAACCAATGTTGACACAACAACTTTAGCTCATGTTTAGCTAATGTTTTGATGGGGACAAAATGTTTGTATTTTCTTCGCAAACCTTTTCTAGTTCAATAATAATTAGCCTTGACATTCTCGAATTTCCTTAACTAATTTTATACGAGAAACTAATACTACATTAAATAGCACTTGGCAATAACTTTTATACCACTGAATAATATTTTACAATGTGCATCCAAGGTGGCTATTTGCCATCTGAACTTGTTTGGTTAAGCTTTTAAGTGCTTATAAGCATTGAATTCCAAACAACGTATCTTTAACAAGTAGATAAAAGTTGTGGATCCCATGAAATATGTGAAAAAAAATAATTTTTGACTTATTTATAAGCAATTATAAACTTTACCAAACATGCACGATATCACTAATTATTTTGAACTCTTCTGATACAATCCTCTGGCTTCGTTTATATGTATACGAGGCATTTGAACTATTCTCAAGCATTTGCAAGTTAGAAAAAGAAGGGTGTCCACTTCCATGTACAAAGAAATTTTGGGTTATGAATTAATTCGAATTCACAAAAGCATTGTCAAGTTAGAGGCTCGAGGCTTACTTTACTTCCGTGAACAACCTTAAAGTCATCACCTCCTCATGCATTACCTGCTCAAGATTTTAATTTTTTGTTCATTCACTCTTGTAAGGGAAGCCTACTTCCAAGTTTATTGTTTTGATTATTTTAGCTTATATAATCAGAAAAAAAAAAAAAATACTTAATCACTTTTATCTGATTTATGTGATTGGTTAATCCACCAAGAACTAATTTTCGGATATTTTATCTCGTTGACACACAAAAAATGTTTCCACATAGTGCTAATGAGCTCGTGTTTGTTCTCCATTAACTCTTTTTTTCCCCCTCAAATTCATTTTCAATTACACATTTACACAAATAAAAATATTTTACAAGTAAACTCCAACATTTTTTCTACTAATCAAGTAAAATGGTCAATTGAAAAATCTGGAATATTATAATATTATTGTATTATTGCCTCAATTTGGCTGCGCTCCTGCGTATAGTAAGCCCTTAAATTCAATTAAGTCACCAGCAATGTATCAATAAGGGTCGTTTGATCGCAATGATGAAAAATGAGTGAAAAGAAAATAAATGACAGAGAATTGAATTGAATTGAATTTGTTTTAGAGGAAATTGTAATTAATGATGCTTGATTGATATAATTTTCTATCTAATTCGTTTGACTTTATTTTTTTATGCAAATTGTTACCTTTTGTGATAAATTTTTTCACAATATGTATTAAAATTTGTTTGGATTGCAAAAAAGTAAAAAAAAAATTTGAAATTTTTTTGTGTTCATTTAGCTTTATTTATCATGCAAATTGTCAATTAAATGGATAAATTTTTTTACCATTGAATTAAAAATATGTTTCCATTGCCAAAAAGTAAAAAAAAAAAAAAAAAGGATGAAAAATATTTTCCAACCATACCCATAGGAAAATAAAAGATGGAAAATATGCTTTAAATGGTTGCACCTAGAAAAAGGGTGAAAATAAATTTCATGAAAAAGTTATGCAATCAAACACCAAATTTAAGAGTTCCATCCAATTCCACCCCAATCAAACGGGGCCTAATTGTTAAATCCAATACACAATTTCATTTGACTATAAATTTCAAATTATTGTTCCACTGCTAAAAAAAAAAAAAAAAAAAAAAAAAAACTGGCTACAAGATATTATTATTTTTTTACTTGTGTGTTTTTTGTTTTTTTGTTTTTTTTCCTTCTTTTAGACGAACAAAAATACTCCAACTTGTTTGTCAGCATTGTGAAAATTATATATGTACAAAAACTTAGTCCACACTCCACATGGACCTGTTGACAACTCCTTTGAGCTAGAAGCATATGCTTGGCCCTTGATGTCACAACTCACAACCACCACAAACATCCAACAACACCTTGTGAAAGATATAATAGCAAAATAATGCTGGTAGAAAAATATTCTTGCTTTAATTTTATGATTGATCATTGGGATGAATTATTGCTATTATTTTATTTAATGATAATATAAGTGATTCACAAAATAAACTAAGTTTGTGACAAGTTGACACTTCACTCCACCAGTAGATGACCAAATAGTTTTAAAATTTAATTACTTTGTGTTGCAAAATCATTTAACTTACCATAATTTTCTGCAGAAACAAAATAAGAAAGGATTCAAATTATAGTTTAACCTTATTACTTGGAATCTCTATTGTAGAATATTATCTATTTTCAATTTTCCATTAGAGTCGGAAGAAATTTGTTTATTTATATATTTTTTTTAGTCATTCCATCCATACAAGATATTTTTAAAGATGAAAAATATAGATCAATTTATAAAGGTTTGTGTTACTCCGCTTAACAATGTTAACCTTTTAAGATAGACCTTCAAGTCTTTATATAGTATCAGAGTCCATTAAAACTCCAACGAGTGCTTCGATTCGATTCGATTAAGACTAAAAAAAAATGAGCACACGAATTTTAAAATTAGTCTGCTCAAAAGAAACCACTATCTTGTGAGGGCATGTTAAGGGATGTAAATACACATCGAATAAAGATGAAAAAAATAAACCAATTTATAAGGATTTGTGTTACTCCTCTTAATAATGTTGACCTTTTAAGATGGATCCCCAAGTCTTTTCAGATATTACATATTCTTAACAAATGTCTAAGATGCGGATTTTTTCATAAATCGCTAATACTATTTTAAACTATCTCATTTAAAAAAAAAATTGTAAAAATTGAGAAAGAGTATTTAATTTGCGAATCTAAATTTGTTACCTAGTAATTCTTGGAAAATTATTGAAAGTAAGCCAGTTTTATTTGCTCTAAATAGATCTAAATTTGAACTTAAAAAATGATGATTACTTTATTGATTATTTTTTCTGAGGCTCATATTATTCTTTAAAAATGCTAAACAACCCACTTGGATGACCACTTGCTTGATCACACCCTCACATGGGTGTGTGGGTCCTGCGAAAATAAAATAATATTTTTTCTCCCAATATGTGTGGATGTGGTTATTTAAGCGGTCAAGCAAGCGGACACTATAACGTGACTCATTATTCTTTGTGTAGTCATTATCCGTTTATATACAGGCTTGTGCCTGCAAAGCATGCGCAGTTCTTATGGTAAAAAATCAAGATCACATATTGTGTCAGTCCTATTAGGACTGTACATGTACAATCCCTCACAATGGGGGGGCTCACATCAATAAAAAAAATGTGTGGACTCCCCTATTGTGAGGGGGCTGTGTACCTGTAGCATGCCTCAAAATTAAAACCTTGATTGAGTGTTTTGAACCCAAAAGAATCTTGGCTCCCATGTGGATCTGTTTGATCATCTTTTGTCATCTCCGCACATCATTTTTTTCTCAAGGGGATGGAACTGAACTACATGTTGGCAAGTGGCACGTCCTAACGAAGCTGAATTATTGGGAATACTACAAACATTTCGTGTGATTCTCAACCTCCTCATAGATAAATTAGCTTGTAAGGATATTGTTGAATAGAAGTAGATAGAAAAATTATTTACTAAAAATCATTACTTAGCATAAGTTAAGCAACAGGGTGACATGATGCATCAATTAATTTGTGAACATTGTTAATGTTTTATTCATTACTATGCTCCATTTTCTAGTTGTGAGCATAATTATGGAAATACTATTAAAATCTTCAATCTTTTGGCTTGAGATATACATTTCCATGAGGGTCAATCGCAAAAAAATAAATTTATTTGGACGATTTTTGTTATTGAAAGTTTATTCTACAAGTATTATATAAAGTTGGGAACCATTTTACTACTATGACAACAAAGTAGAGACTAATGATTCAGTTTTTGCTTATATTTATTTATTTTGCTTTGAATCACAAGGAGTTAAGCAAACAATAATACCGTGAAGAAGAAATATTTTTTACTTTTCTGACATTGAAGTTGTTCAAGAATAAGATACAAGGTTAGATTTACTGTTCTCCAATAAAATCTTGACACTTCATCACAGTTTGAAGGTGTCAAGTTCTAGAGGCAACGCTTCAAAAATTGTAGCGAGACGTGATTTTATTGAAAAAAACAGTTAAGGAGATGGGAGGAAAAAAGGAAAATAGATATGGACTCATTTCACACCTGTTTATATACAACAATAAAAGAGGTTGAACATAATAAAACTACTACACATCAACTGGTCACCATTCATTTATAACAATAGGAGTTATACCTAACTATAACATATTGAATACTCAATTAATTTTACGAGAATCTCTAATTAAATGTCAGGTTGGTTGACATCAAAGTTTGTCAATACTTAAATCAACCAGAATCTCTAGCTAAATGTTTGTGGTTTTGTGATTTTTCTCTTGCGGAAAAAATTATAAAATATGTACATCTAAAGCGGCCCTGAGATAAAGTTCATCAATGTTTAATTTTGACGGGCATTTTTATATCATGACAAATGTAATCGCGTGCATATGCTACATGCTGAATTAGTAGAATTTTGCTTGTTGTACAGTCCACGTGGGACTTTCTCAAAACAGTGCGGGGTTCGTGCCAATAAAAAAAATACGGATCCCCCTGTTGTGAGAGAGCTGTACCCCATGCATAGGGTACATGCAGCAAAGTTGGAACTACTATGTAGCAGAAGCAAACTTTAACTTACTTATCATATCTCAATTCTTATACTTTTTTGTAGTTAAGTAAGTTTCATGGAATTATAACTACCATTACAGATAGAATTAGGCTTAATATATTTTCAAGAACAATTTCAGAAAGGGTTCAATTAGCGAAAAAGAAAATTACATTAATCCTAAAAGTGTAAATAGAGAAAATTCTTACATGTACCTAATTTATTTATTAAAGTTTTTCGATCATAAGTGAATTAAACCATTGTTAGGAGTGGGTTAATAATTCTATTGATTGATATATGATGGAACTTGAGCCACATCATGTGTCATTTCTTGATTTCCAAGTAGCTTACATAATTTCTCAACAAGAACAATATTTAAAAGGGTCTCGACTAAATTTATGAAAATCTCAACAGTGTAAAAAAAATTAATAATAACAAATTCTTAAAAAGTACGTCATTATTCCGTAATAATTCAATTTTATTAATTATTAACCCATTTAATTAAACCATTCTTATGAGTGATTAAGTGGGTTAATCATTACACTGATTGAAAAATATTGAGACAAAACCTTTATTATTGTGGCAAAATTTATTTTCTTCTGCAGTCAAATGATAACTAAAAATGTGGGCTCTCTTCAATTCCACTGCCACACTAATCAACAGTGCACATCCATGAATTTCTCAGTCAACAGTGCACATCCATGATAACTGGGATTATTAGGAACAGCTTGATTATCAATTTGAAAACCTTATCTCCAATTTTATCAGACTAATCCCATGTAAGTGGTTGATCCATCAATTTATGCATTTCGACCTCTATTTACTATTATTTAAAGAGTTTTTCATAAACCAGACGATTACTACTAAGTGCTTCGTCTTCAAGACTGTGACTAGCCATAGAATATAAGCTACTAATACATTTCTCCCAAACCAAGTTCTCATCCAACCATAACAGCATTAATCAAATAAATCTTTTTGTATAAAAAATAATGATAATTTCTTAATATTATCGACGCTATAAAAAATTGTACGTTGTTATGCAAGACATGAACTGAAGGATGAGGGAGCAAGATCTCGAAAGAGTACACATTTTTTTTTTTCGTGTACAAGAAACGTAGACGCTGTAGCTCATATATATAGTAATTCGTAGGCTAATCATATTATGATCGCGACAAGTTTTTTAAAGTCCTAGACGGATCGAACACCATTTGAGAGTGTTGTGTTCATTGTAGGCTTGTGAGTCGTGATGCAATATGAGTATACCGGCATAACTATAATCTTGGTATGGTTTTGCTCACAGAAAAGTTATACTTAAGTTTCGTGCTTTGATACTAGCAATGAGATTGAGCTTCTATCCTTGATCTTACAGTTATAATCAGAGGTACAATTGAAAAATCTCGACAAGTTGGGCCAGTCAGTATTCTTGAGCTCGGGATGTAATTAAATTTAACCTTAGCAACCATGATGTACATAATAATTTGAATTATTCTTAGCAATTAAGTAAATCTCAAAACCTTAGCAATGATCGTTAATCATATTTGAGTAGAAAAACTGACCTAATAATAGTGAGCTATATAATTATGAATTACGAATTAAATTAAGCTGCATATGTATCCAAAACTATATTCAAATACAAACTACTTGACAAGTCATGTGCTCCAAAATTCAATCATCTTTCACCCTATATCTTGGAAAAGAATTAAGCTATTATGCCACTCCGGCTCACCCTTTGATTGACACGGTCCCACCTGAGCACTCACATGGGGGTTGGATCCCACTCCATTAAATTTAATATTTTCGCCCCCCATGTGAGGGGGACATGTGGAGTCGGATAAAGGGGAGGGTACAAATATCATGATTGCTTGGAAAATTATTGTACGATTGTAATATTTTTGCTTATTCAAAAGTAATGAATTATGTTTTATATATTAATATTAACATAATTCAGGTTTTGAATCTTATTTTTGAATCAATGATTTTACAAGGACATGTCTTGATGTATAGGGCAGAGTAGACATGGAAGGTATTGGGTTTAGTGTGAGAGTATTGTTCGGGTGTAAGAACTATTGCGCGATTGTAATTTTTTATGTAGCGGAGTCTCCGACTTTTACAATCCATAGTTTTTCTCCAATGGTCTTCTTTAGCCAATGGTATTCTTTATTTACGACAACGCATGCCACCAAGAGCCATACTTCAAAAAGTCGATTTGGACATTCAATTGGACAAACAATTGGCATATATTTCAAATAGAATGCACATCAAAATAAAAGTTATATATATTTTTTAACAAAAAAGACGACCCATAAATACAAGTCTAGCCGTCTAGAAGTTAACGCGTCATATATTAATTGGTCAATTAGGTATTCATTGAAATCGGCGACCTTCAATCCAATATTCCTTTTTTTTTTCCCTTTTACTTATTGGTGTATCATCTTCGTTACAAATTTGTTGTAGATAGGTCATCGTACTAATATTGGCGTACTATGCTTGACAGTTACGTCAAGTAAGTATAACAATACTGATAGTAAATTTAGAAACTTTTAACTCCATTCCATGTCAATAATATGTTTTTACCAGTATTTCACCAATTCTACAATTTGGATTCATTTTTTTTTTTTAAATCACAATAAATATTAATCAATCACCCTCATTGAATCATATAAAGGAAAATGTCACTCGGTCCGACTCAATGCCAGGGCCAAGTGGCAGGGGAGACAAATGCCCACACACGCCCTCTACTGGAAAAGGAGGGGGGCGGGGGCGGGGGCGGGGGCGGGGGCGGTCTGGCTAGGGGGCCTGGCACTGAGCCTGGCCCCCTAGCATAACTGATCAAATGAACCAACTATTAGCCTTACACGTTGTCGTTGTGGTCCAATTATTCACATAGTCCAAACAGATTCATCTATCACTGCAGATGTCGCCACGCGTAAGGAATCAAATAGACAAAAGAAATGTACAATTCTATCCTTCCAACTCTATAAAATCCTTCAAAATCATGAATCAGGGAGAAGAAAATATTGAACTTCCCAATTGGTCAAGTCTCGTTCAAGAACGAGTCTAGTAATCTGCTCTTTTTGCTTGCTTGTTTTCGATTCAATTACTCCTGCCACTGAACAGAAAAAATCCCACTAGGGAATGCAGAGAAATGAAAAGAGTTTCGCTTTATAACTTCCAATTAGGAGGCGGGAGGGCCCCAAAACCACCCACTGCCGGCCGAAATTGTCACCGGAAACACGTTAAACTCCACCCCTAGATAAAAAATCCTCCAACATTGTATCGATCCAACCCAATATAACCCACAAAATTAAATATAGTTTTAACACTACGAATTGTTACAAAATCTTCAAATTTTACTAGAATATGTCGATGGGATCCGAGGAAAAATGCAGCGCGCTAAATGGAAAATACGAGCTCGGCCGACTTTTAGGCCATGGCACGTTTGCGAAAGTGTACCATGCGCGCAACTTGCAGACCGGAAGGAGCGTGGCCATGAAAGTGGTTGGCAAAGAAAAAGTGTTGCGAGTAGGCATGATGGAGCAAGTGAAGCGCGAAATCTCCGTCATGAAAATGATGAAGCACCACAACATCGTAGAGCTCCACGAAGTCATGGCTAGCAAGACCAAGATATATTTCTCCATGGAGTTAGTCCGTGGTGGCGAATTGTTCGCAAAAATCGCCAAGGGCAGGCTACGCGAAGATGCCGCTAGGAACTACTTCCAGCAATTGATATCGGCTATCGATTTCTGCCATAGCCGGGGCGTTTATCACCGGGATTTGAAGCCTGAAAATCTGTTGCTAGATGAAGAAGGGAATCTAAAAGTCACGGATTTCGGGCTAAGCACATTTTCAGACCATCTTAAGCAAGATGGTTTGCTGCACACAACTTGTGGCACACCGGCCTATGTCGCCCCTGAGGTGATTGGGAAAAAGGGATATGATGGTGCCAAGGCAGATATTTGGTCTTGTGGGGTGATTCTTTTTGTGTTATTGGCAGGTTATTTGCCATTTCAAGATGATAACATAGTTTCAATGTACAGGAAAATATACAAGGGGGATTTCAAGTGTCCTCCTTGGTTTTCACCCGAGGCTAGAAAATTGATCGCCAAAATGTTGGATCCAAGACCAAGTACGAGGATCAGTATAGCAAAGATTATGGAGTCATCTTGGTTCAGAAAGTCAATGCCAAAGCGTTTAAGGACTAATGAAGAGCAAGCTGAAGATGAAGATAATGTTGGGAAGGGAAAAGAAACAGAAACTATGAATGCTTTCCATATAATTTCCTTGTCTGAAGGCTTCAATTTGTCTGGTCTTTTTGAGAAGAAGGAAGTGGAGAAAGAGGAATTGCGATTCGCGACAACAAAGCCAGCTGGTTGTGTGATTTCAAAGCTCGAGGAAGTTGCGAAAATGGGGAATTTTAGCATAAAGAAGAGTGATTCCAGTGTTAGATTGCAAGGCCAAGAAAGGGGGAGAAAAGGGAAGCTTGGAATTGCCGCGGATATTTTCGCAGTGACTCCTTCATTTTTGGTTGTGGAGGTGAAGAAGTCGAGTGGCGATACATTGGAATACAATCAATTTTGCAGCAACGAGCTTAAACCCGCGCTTAAAGATATTGTTTGGACATCAACCACTGGGAGTTCAGTGCCCCCGTAAGTTCGGGATGTTAGATTCATGTTTTGGTTGATCAATATTTGCCCTTATTTTTAAACTTAATCTGAAGTCTATTGAATTACCATCATTTTGTTCAACTTGGGTTGATCCTCTTCTCTCAGATTGAGAAATATGTATGTATTTTGTGCAATGTCTGTTGAATCAAGTTTGTAAATTGGTGTATTCTACATAATTTAATTTGTTTATTATACCTATAATTTGACTGTTTTTTCTAATAAGAGATGCAATGAATCTGTGATGTGTTGACGCATGTTCTTTGAGACACTATTGTCTGGTCACTACGAAACTACAAGTGTGATTGATGTGCCATGTTGAGTCCCGTATTATATTAACTTAAATGTTAAGGATTTGAATCATGCTATGTCGATTAAATATAAAAAAAATTAAACAATATGTAAGGATCGTAACACTCCTCTTAGCAATGTTGATTTTAAAATGAAATTTCTAGTCTTAATATATTGTTGATCAAATGAACAATCAAATTTTAAAAATTATGATTTCAAACGGATCACCATCTTGTAAGACATGTTAAGAGTAAAAGTCTATATTGAGAATATATTGAAATAATAATCAACGAGAACCTTGAATATTTCAGTTCGAGTATCCTCAAGAGATTTTCTATTTGTAGCGAATATCTTATGAATTAATATTATGGAAAACATATTTAAATTTAAAGAGTAAAATATTTTATATAGTCCAAGAAAAAAAATTATTGATTCGTCCTCATCTTTTATTTTACATATTTTTTACATATCAATGACCAATTAATTTAAATATGATTCGAATAATTTAAAGAGTAATATAGAAATTTGTAACTTATTAAATATAATCATTATAATATAAGAATAAAGAGTGTGTATGACTCTTCAAATTTTTTAATTAAAATGGAGCCTTTTGGAGCTTATTTTTAAGCATATATTCTAAAAAATTAAGAGCATTTTGTATTTAAATAATCTCTTAAAGAAGTTCTAAAATTAAGTTAAAAACCTGTTGGACAAGAAACTAATAGGGTTGCGGAACTTTTATTTTCTTACGCGGGTAGCCACATACTCCACTTTGTTTCCAAAAGTTAATGAAACTTACATATTGAGGATAGAAATCTGAAGTGGAATAATTTCCACAACCCTGCTCCCTGTCACGGCTTGGGATAGGGAGCTTTATTCTAAGAATGAAGCTATGGGTACAGCTTTTGGAAAACCTTAACTGTAGCTGAGGGCCTAACATGTATTTAAAAAAAAAAAATTGCGCGAGACCCGCCCGTGTGTTGTTTGGCAGGGACATGTGCATGTATCAACTTTTTACACAATATTGTTCACAGCATACTCACCTGCAAATGGTTGGGGTCCACAATTAAAGTAATCGCAGGGTCCACCCTTGAGTGAGGGCGGTGAACAATGCAGTTAAGCCCTTATTCTAATTTCCAACTCTAAAAGTTGGAAGAGCTTCCCAGATGGGATAAATAGCTGCAGTTAAAATTGAAGCCGTTCTTTACAATCTACAACAAATGTAGCCCACAAAGTTAAAATTGTAGTAAACTAATTAAGGATGTTCAACTCTATAATTTTTCAACAATTCTTTACGTACAATTTTTTTTACAGTATAGACACACACAAATGATGGGGCCCACGATTAAAATAATCATGACTCCACCTGTGTGTCTACATTGTCAAACTGTTCAACTCTATAATTTTTCAACAATTCTTTACGTACAATTTTTTTTACAGTATAGACACACACAAATGATGGAATCCACGATTAAAATAATCATGACCCCACCTGTGTGTCTACATTGTCAAACTGAGTGTACAGTTTAGATTGTACACTCAGCTTTTTTCATAATTTTTTATGGGCAACATGGCCCAAAAAGATAAAGTAGGAAGAATAACTTTTCAATTATTGTCTTTCAAGATATTATTAACAATTCTGAATGATTCCTACTTTTTCTTGCTTGCTAGTTTTCCTATATATATATTTTTGTTACCCAGATATCCCAGCTTAGTCAGACTAATTTTTGGATCTCTAGCCATCGGCCCCTCAGCGACTCGAGGAGGTAAACCGCGGGTTATGTCCTTGTTGGCTCCCAGATTCCTACACTGCTTATACTCCAGGCCCCAAGAGAGCTCTCTTCACTGCCTTCCAGTTATTGCCTTGCCTTCGAGATAAATCTCCCTTCCAAGACTCGTGTCTTCCAGGAATCGAACTCTCCACGCTGGAATTGCAAACCCACCAATGCAATTGTTCCACCAACTCGGATGTGCCCCAGAGACTTTTTTTTTTCCGAAGCATTGGAAAGTGCTTCTCTTGTGCATAATGATGATGTTATTCAAACTAAAATCGGAAAATTAAATTGAACTCTTCCTGCAAACTAACATTTTGGAAGTTGTCACATCCATTTTGGAAGTTATCACTTCAATTTCACATGACTAATTCTTGAAATTGTTGTGGCCACTTCTAAAATTATGGGTCCACTAACATGCAGTAGATATAATAGACGAATCTTGACATAGATATGAGTTGAAGTAGTTGCGAGTTGGACTCTTTAGGATGAACAATTAATTTAATAAAAGGATTCTCGAATATATCATTTCTTATTATAGTGCTCGTTAAGCCAGTTTTAGCAACTTAAATACGACCTTTTTCCAATCTCTTTTCCATTGCATTCCTTAAAATGAGAAAACAATTAGTACATCTTAAAGCTTGAAAATTTTGCTCTTTCCTTATTTAATTTAGCATGGCAAGGGGACCAAATGGATAATGCATCCATGTGCTACATGTTAAAAGTTGATATCTCTAGTGGTCTTTGATGTGAACCAAAGACTTCTCTTATGTATTTGGTTATCAGGTCTGATTTATTACCTTTATTCATGCTCATATCTTATATGGATTAACACGTTATAGAGGAGCTTAAAATAAGTTAAAAATTGAAGAATAATATAGTGAAGGATTTCCCTTCAAAGCACGACTTAACTTGTTTAATAAGGTACACTACGATAATGAAAATGCGTTAAAATCTTGTGTGCCATACCCTTTCATTTTGTTTAATAATGTGTATCAAACATGCTTGATTTTTCAGATGCATATCTTGAAAAATTAATGAAGGGATTATATCAATATATACCAAATGTTCATCTGTATTCTTAAGATTAATCTTCAAAAATCATGACCTTGTTACAAGGGGCATTTTGGTTGGGCAGTTGAGTATTTCTGGTTGAAAATTAAGACCCTACACCAGATTGTTGTGGATAAAGAAAGACACCCACCAAGCTGATTTCCCCACCACAACCGTTGTTTTGGCAAGTCTATTATTAAGGTTTCTGTGCATTTTTCACAGTCACATTGATATTATTTCTCCATTTGCCACCTTCCTGAGTAGGGTCCTTAATTATAGGCATCAGCAATAATTGAATTTTGCCAAAACCACCTGGTCCTCCTGTGGTCACTACCATTGTGCTTTACCCTTCTGCATTTAATTATGAAAACGACACAAATAATTTAGAAAATGAAAAAAATAAAAATAAAATTGAAAATACGTTGATTTTACGAGTATTGTAAATTTAGAGATTAAATATATGTTGATTTGTACATAATACTGAATACTTAATATGATCAGCAACTGGAGAATACCGAGATTGAATGGAAGAATTGAAGAAAATTCATCATTTACGTAAAGATTGGTCCTTAGATACTTACGAAGTTACAATTTGGTCGCTTTATTTATGTTTCTTTCCCTTTAATTATAAATTGTTGCATTTAATTAATTAGGGTAATAATGTTATAGCATTTCTAAGAGACTCTTTAAACATGAAATGCTCTCTATTTTAAAGAGTTAATCCTTAAAATCATGCTCCAAGACTCTTTAAATTAACATTATAATTAAATGCATTCAAAGTGTTTTAATTTTCAATTTAGAAAAATAATAAAATATTTTAGAGAAAAAGCTAGTTAAAATAAAAGATAGAGAAAAAAATAAATATTTTTTTGGAGTAGTAAAATTAAGTATTAAATATAAAAAGTTTGTTGGATTACTTCAAAATTTTAACTCTCTAAATTTATATATACTTTCCAAATAGAGTCTCTCGGAGATGTTTTAAGTAGTTTAGAGTTTATGTCTTAATTAGACCAGGAATTGTTTTCTTTTCCCTATTTAAAACCTATGTTTTTTCTTCTATAAAATAATTTTTCACTAAATCGAAAACTTTTCTTTCTTTTTTAAACAAACATTCTCCAAAAAATCACTATTCTAAAACACATTTTTATTTTTATTTTTATCAAAATGGGGCTCAAAGAGGAGCTTAATAAGTGTTCATTGTTTTTTTGCTTGTTTCTTAATTAAATAAAATACTTGGAGCTTTTTGTCCAATTATTGATTGCTTTTCGGTTTAAAATCCTAATTATCTAAAGACCAATCTTGACCCCTCCAATAGTTAATATTCAGTTTCATCCCTCCTCCACCGTGGACCTGCCAATGTAGGGAGATATAGGGTTGGGAAAAGCTAGTGTTGAGAATTATGAGAGGGGATTGGTGTACATCACTTGTACACAACCCTCTCATATGAGGGGGACTTGCGGATATTTTAATCACCATGGGCCCTTTTTCATGTGAGGGGAATGTGTACAATGATGTGTACAAGTGATGTACAACAAGTTTTTTTCGAGAATTATAAATCCTAAATTTTCTTCATCGAGAACAATTAATTTGAAGAAAGAAAAAAATAAACACTCAGTGATTCAAGAACACGTAAGATTTATGGAGATACGCTTCAATTTGAGACTACGTCCTCTCTCATTGTTGCAGTAATTTAGTATGATTAAAAAAAAAAAAAGATTTACAAGAGAAAACCGCACTCCTATATTCCATAACCCCTCTCTCTGTCTCTCTCTCTCTCTAATTATGGTTCCATATTTATAAGATAAATTAATGTAAATTTGAATTTTACAAGGACTTCAATTCCTTAATAGAATTTTATATTAAAAATTCCTAAACAGTTCTTAGGAAATTTTGTTATGAGAGCTTCGCGAAGTGGAATTAACTAGGATTGACAATAATTAAACTCCACAACTTAACAGCCAAGAGGAGAGCGATGTCTCAGCTATTGAAAGAGTCGGACTCTTAAGGACAAATGATGAATTTAACATCATCTTTTTAATTAAATATATCATTTTTGCTATGGAGTCAGGACCTGCTTCATCTTACCAGAGTCTGTATTCGATCAGCTCAATAAAATTGGTGGATCCGACTTCTTTAGGAAAATGAGTCAAAATCTCCCCTGGTACACAATTTATTATGTTCAATACCGTGGATAAAAGATGCTTGATTATTTAGATGCCAGTGATCAAAATTCATGAAGTGATAATCATATTGACAATGACACGCCATGTGTACATGTGATTTCTTTCTAAGGGCGTTTTCAACTGAGCATTTCTGGCGAAAATATGACAGTTGGAAATTAAGACTCTACATCATATAGTTGAGAATAGAGGACACCAAAACATGCCGTTTTCCGACCACAACCATTGTTTTGGGAAGTCTATCATTAAGGTTTCTATGTCATTTCCTCTGATGTTATTGCTGCATTTGCCACCTCCCTGCTGTACAAGGTCCTGTAGATATCAGCATTTATTGCTTTTGCGGTTTTGCCTACTACCATTACGCTGCAGCCCCTGGATTTAATTATATGGTGTCATTTTTGTCAAAGACGAGACCCATAAATAGTTGAAAACTAAGTTTTACAAAGATAATTAGCATGGTATTTTTTTAAAAAAAATCTACAGTGATTAATTTTGACATTTTTCATGAAGCCTGAAAACTTAGCCATCGTCGGAAAGTTAATTACGAGTTGTTTATAAAAATCTTTACATTTGCTAGTAACAATTCTTATCTTTATACATGTTTGTAATTGTACTATAATTCCACTCTTTAATGGGGGAAAACTATTAATTTGACAATCTCTAACAGTAATATTGTCCCTGAAAACATCTTTTCATGATTTATTATTGTGCCTTTGAGAAAAAAAATACTTACAAAAGTGAAAATTAATATTATCTATAATTAGAAAAATTCTAATACACAGAAGACTAATTAAAATGTAGTTTCTTAAAAAAAGTTGAACCCTAACCTTGAGGTTCCCCCACCCCCCGCCCCTAGAGTATTGTGGAGGAGGTAAATCGCAGGATGTGTCTCAGTAGGCCAGGGTATAAGAGCTGTAATACTGATACTCACAAAGAATCTAATTCCATACCTTGTAAGAGGCAAGAATTGAACCCTCGTACTACGACTGTTAGCTCAGTTGAGACTACCTCACTCATGTAGTTTCTTTACTTCATGAGAAATCACGTAACAAAGAGAACCTCTCTTTTTTGAAACTATATGTTTCAAATCACATTCATGGACGGGTGCAAGTAGAACTTTATGCATCAAATTAACATATCCCAACTAAATTGATAAAGTGTCAATGTTCCTTAAATCGATATTTCCTAAGTGCACTGCTCATGAAAACAAACCGTAATTTAGTTTGGAGTTGGACTTTCTATGAATGCTAATCAATTTTAGTGCGTGTGTACACATTCGTCTTAGTTCTCATGAAGTTTTAAGACTGAATATGCTAATTCCTAATACAGACTCTTCAAACTTAGGTACTCAATTCCGCCAATTCAATCCTAGAGGAACCCTGGAATTTATGCAAACGTATAGTTGTTTCTCTCCAAGTGTAGCATACTTATTTTAGACCCAGAATACTGATATATATGGATAATGCCATTTTTACACCATTTTATTGTACATCATGGTTGACATTAATTACCATTGTTGTCCACAAATGATAGGGTGGGAATTTTTTATTTTTTAAAACTGTCCAATAGTATATTTCCACGTGGCAAAGTGCAAAACTTGATGTACACCAAACATGATTAGCATCCTTGAAATTTGAGCACGAAAAATACCCAAAAAGCACCCAATTCGACAGCTCGCAACCAGCAGTGTAAAATGCATTTTGGGGCACTTCTCAAGGACGTGGAGTTGAAGTTTGTGCCCATGAGTGGAGCACTTTACAGTGGCCTTTATGGCAGAATCATTCTTGGGGGTACAGGGAGGGGTGGATATTTTTTGCAATTTTTTACTCACATGAGGCGCATCTTATGTGAGTGTTCTGTAATTCTTCTGTGAAGAAAAAGAAGAATTAGTTTGTACACACAGACTAATTCGTGTACAGACTAATTCTTTATGGCAGCCAGGGTAAAGTATACATAAACTTTGGTGCGAGACTCCGGATTGTTATCTGTAAAGTGCTAGAACTTCAATTCGATGAGATTTTCAATGATATATGTGACACATAAATTTAGGAATTTTCTCTTGATACTCTCAAAAGTTCACTTCTGTTGTTCGACGTCCATTTTCACCCCTTAGTCGCCAATATGCCATCTAAAGTTCTAAACTCGAAGTTGTTCCTAAAACATGCAGACAAGATGAAAACTAATAGCTACTCCAGCAAATCACTAGCAATTGTATTATAATTGGACCCTACATAACTGTAAAAAATATATTTATCAACATACTTTATATTGTTTTCCTTTGACCTTAAAATCCCCTGATTGTTCTATATATATTCATTATTAAAAAAATTGATTCGAAAAGGCAGTATCAATTTATAAACAATGAGAAACGTTAACATGATTCTAGTTGTAGTGTTTCAAGCACTAGAAGAATATGTACCAATAGTAAACGACTCTTTAGAAAGAAGAATAAGGAAGCAATCTATACCAAATGACTAAGAAGGCTTGAGGAAGTTAAAGAACGAGGATAAACGCACACCATTGAATAAAGTGCATCAAATTTAGCCCAAAGAAAAGTAATCATTAGTCAACTAAGCATGTTCGATTCTACCATTTCAAGGGCAACATGGTGTGAAGAAATATAAATTGTGTTATTATGGTCCTGTAAATATTACAATGTAGAAGACCTTATATATAGGGTTACAAATATCTGTGCAAGAAAATAAATATAAAAGGAAATATTACACAATCAACTATTAAGGAAAATAATCCTACACTAAAATGAAATATTACAATGCAAAATACTCCATATTATATTTCTATATTTAACATCCTCCTCTCAAACTTAATATGGGGTAGAATATTGAGTTTGAAAAAATCGATCCAATCAAATCTTCCAAATTGAAGAACTCCGAGCACTTGAGGTCTTTTTCATTGTTGATGGGGATAATTGACTTCTTGTTTGTTGAAAGAAAATATATGATGAATATATATATATTTTTAACATAAGAAAATCCCAAATTTTTCAAGGAGCAGGGGAAGGGCCAATAAAGTTCAAGGTACCGATCCTTCAATTTTTTTTTTTGTTTACATAAAAAAAAAAACTCTAGCTTGTTTAAGAGGCAGGGGGAGTGCCGATAAAGTTCAAAGTACCGACCCTCCAAATAAAATCGAATTAAATTCCCAAGAAAAGGAAAAAACGATTTTTTTTTTTGCTAAAAAAAAAGATAGAAATATTGAAAAGTTAGGAAACATGACCACTCATTATTTGAGAGCTTCTTTGCCGAGAACTTCGAGAAGGAGTTGCAAAGTGACGACCCGACATTGTTGAAGTAGTTGTAGAAGATCTTTGAGACATCTCTTTCAAATTACCGCTATGGTGCTTTTGAAGTTTTTTTTTTTTTTTTGTTGCAAGTTTAACCCAATACCAAATTAAATCTGCTATGATACCATGTGAAGTGATCGCCACCAAAGGGGCGTCAAAAATAAATTCCTCGCTAAAAATGTCGTTCAAATAGTAAAGTGCAAGTAATGGTCATTACCCGCAGAGGTCAACAAAAGAGAGAGTGTGATCGGGATATAATTCTTTACCGCGAGAATGATTTTCCAATTCAATTTTCACAAAGGATTTTCGTTTTAATGATTAACAACAATTCGAGAATAATCACAAACTCGATTACCCCACACTCTCCGTAAATTATAGTTGAATAAAATAAGTTTTTTACCCAACCCTAATCATCAAACAACTTAGGATAAGACCACTAGATTAAATTTAACGAAAGCATTCATACAAGAGAGTCGAATTGAATTAAGCACAAACACACAAGCTCGGTTTGTTAACTTAAGTGATAATCCACCTACATTTAATAGAAAATTCCTCATAATCCATCAAAGTATAGTTGCTACTAGGGTTTGGTCAAATTAGCAATTACGGACTAAAAATCCCAAATTAGCAAATATCGAAACAACCCAATCATCTAGTAGCCCTCCTAAATAATTGAGAAGAACAATATAAATAATAAATTCAATAGATTCATCACATTAATCGAAAGAATTATAAAGCACAAAACTATTGGAATCTCATTTCTCAGGTTAAAAATTACCCCCAATCACATCTAGGTTTAGCTATCTATAAAGTAATTACAAATAGCCATTGAAATCTTACAATGCATGGAAAATATATAGATTAAAGAAGATAGAAAGCTTATTGATGAGAAGAAGAAAAGATTGAATCTTCAATGTCAAAGAGTCTTCCTCTTTTTCTTCTCCAAAACTTCAAAATCGCCCTCCTTCAAACTAGATTTTTCTTCCCCCTCTTTGGTCGATTTTCCCCCAAAAACATGCCTTAGAAATGATCTCCAATGTGTATTTTATAGTGTAGAGAGGTGTGGAGACGGGTCGGGTTGAAATGGGTGGAGAATTTTTAAATTAAAACTTCGCGAGTTTTTCCCGGGTTCTGCTCCAGAATTAAACTATGCGTACGCATAGTATTTTATGTGCGTACGCACAATGAACTCTTTTTACCTTTAGTCGATGGTTTTGGTGGGCGTGCGTACGCATAGGCAAATTCTGTGTCTGCTTCAATTTCTTCCTTGTTTTTCACACGATTTCACCCATCTTTCCAAATTTCTTCATATGAACACTTATGATTTTGCTCGCCGAACTTAGGCATTCTTACATCACAATTGTTTTGCCTCTTTTTTCGCTCAAATTCTTTACATTAATACTCGACTCGGGTTTTCGCCTAAAAATTAAAATTAACTAAATTAAGCGACGAAATAAAATTGGAAACCAAACAAATATTGAAAGTTAAAAGATAAAATAAGTGCGAATCCCGCACTTATCATGAAGAAATATAAATTGTATTATTATAGTTTTGTAAATATTACAATGTAGAAGACCTTATTTATAGGGTTACAAATAACTGTACACCAAGAAATGAAATAGAAAAAAGAGCATTTCTTTGTTTCAGTACAGTGGGTACAAATGTGATGCGGGGGATCCAAGACAGATGATATTGAACTGTCAAATTGCACATTATTATCGCTGAAATACCATAAGTTGGCATATCAACGCAATGCAGGAAGTGATTGCGTTATTTTCCTAATTGGAGCAGTTTTGGGCACGTTCAAGTCTTTTGGCCATAACTTTGGCTACGAGTATCGAAATCCCCTCATGACCCAAATTCAGAAAGCTCTTTTCAGCAGCATACCGTGGACACCGGCTATGCCCGGTTTGCGTCTTTTCCGACTGCAAATTTCGTTGTTTTCCCCTCCGAATTACTATTTTTAGTTAATTGTTACTATTTTTGGTAATAATACATTTGTACGTTAAGAAATGATTTTTAACCCGATTTGGGCAGAATTTTTCTCAGATTATTTATTTTATTCTGTATTTTATTTTGGCATGATTTTTGGGATTTTTTCGTTTTTGGTAAAATTCGGATATTAACTATAAAGTTTGATTTGTGGATTTATTTTCATTATTGCTTGATTTAATAAGGTTCAGTTGAACTTCGTGTTCCACGTGTTTTTGGTGATATTTTTATGTTCTTCTCTATGAATCACCTTTTAGAACTAGTATGTAGGATATTCACTATTTCGACGTCAAAATGTGTGTTTGGTGGATAAGAAAGTTGTGTAGAGAGATCCACGCTTTTACCTTTCAATGTAGCTTTCCATTAATTATTGTCCTTAAGAATATTCTTATAAATTTGAACGAGTCCTCTTTCTTTCAAGGATTGGCAAGTGTATTGCTTTCATTTTTATTTATTTATTTATTATTTTTTAAAAGCAAAACCATCTATGCCTATACGGGGTTTTACATCCCCATCCATGCCAGGATGAGGGTTTTGATATGGATCACGATTCAAAAAAGAGTAGAAAAAGAAAATTTTCTTAGAACTCGTAGAGCTTTGAGAAATCTAAACAAAGTCCATCAAAAGCAAACTAGGTTGGCCAACAAGAAAAATACAACACAAAAACTGACATTCCATGTGACATCAAAGAAATCAACTGCACAAGTGTTCCAGTTGAATTTACCTTCCAATTGGGCAAGTGTATTCTTGTGCAAGATATGTAGATGAGATTTAAACTTTCGAAAAACCAAAATGAATAGTTCGAACAGAAAGAGCTCTGACTAGAAAATTGAATTTTTATGAAGTCTGCTTTTCTAAATTTTTGGAAGGTATGGCATCATTTTCATATGTTTCATTTTGAATCTTGGAATTGTTAGGTGGCTGAGCATTCATAGATTATATATTTTGTTGATATTCTATTTGACATTAAAATATGTAATATCTTAAGAATCAATGAGTATTTGATACATGGTTTTTTGACATTCTTAAAAATAACACAAACTAGAAGGTTAATCGTGCAGTGATGTTCTTTTAAAATAAATGCAGCTCCAATCGTCTACTCGATTGTAAGCTTCCGCTATATAAAAAGGTCAACAAATTAACAATCAATATGATACCATTTTTCTTTAGAAGAAGAAAAAAAAAGGTGAAATTCCCCTCCTAAGATGGTGAAAATGATCATATATGTTGAAAGAGATTCTTGACAAATTTTTTAGTTTGTTCTATTCATATAACAATCTTATCATTTAGAATGTTATTAAGACAGTAATCTATCTCGTTACTCGAATGACTTGTTTATCAAAAGTTGATTATTCAATATTTGACATAATTAAGAAATTAAACATGCTAAAATCTTATACGCCGTATTATAAGTGATGTAGGGGGATCCGATATAGATGATGCCGAGTTGTCAGATTGCAAATTATTGGCGCTGAAATACCATAAGTTGGCAGATCAACGCAAAGACGAGAAGTGATTGTGTTATTTTCCTAACTGAAGCAGTTTTGGGCACGTTTCAATCATTTGGCCATAACTTTGGCTACGGGTGTCAAATCGCGCTCATGACCAAAATTTGGAAAGCTATTTTTAGGGTGCACGCCGTTTTTGGCCTGAAATTCCGTTGTTTCCCTCTCCGAATAACTATTTTTAGTTATTTTTTGCTATTTTTGGTAATAATGCGTTTGTACATTAAGAAATGATTTTAACTCGATTTGGGCCAAATTTTTCGCAGATTACTTATTTTATTTTGTATTTTATTTTGGAGTGATTTTTGGGATTTTGCTGTTTTTGGTAAAATTTGAATATTAGCTATAAAAGTCCAGCTTGTGAACTTATTTTCATGATTGTTTGATTTAATAAGATTAAGTTGAACTTCAAAGACATGTTCTCTGTGTTTTGGTAATATTTTTGTATTCTTCCCTGTGAATCATCTGTTAGAATTAACCTGCAGAATAATAATTATTCTGTCCGGCATCAATAATCCTATCATTGAGGCAATCCGGTTGTACGGTTGAGAATTTCTGGGTAAAATTAAGATATTTTGTTGGAATTTTGGTTCGAAGAAGAGTGAAAGATTTGAGTTTACCGGATTTAGTTTCAACTTATCGGATTTGGAGTTATTAAACTTACTGAATTTGCTTGACACTTACTGTATTTGGTGTGTTTACCGAATATGTGAATACTGAATATTCCTTAACATACTGTATTTCGCTCAAAAATCAATAGCGGGTTTTGGAATACCGGATTTCACTCAACTTGCATACTGTATTTGGCTCTTACCGGATTTTACTCAACTTTGCATACCGTATTTCAACTTGCTGGTTTCCACTTAGGTTGAAATACGGTATTTGACTTAATTTAACTGGTATGAATCAGAAAATCTCACAGAGAGTTTTAAACAAGCAAGATGAGAGGAAACTTGGATGATTTCATACTAATTTAATAGTTTTAAAGCTTTATGATTAAAACTCTAACATTATTGTATTTTTTATGTCAGAGAGGAGGAGGAAACCGGTTTTATACATACCGGTTTCATAAGGAAAAATCACAAAAACTCTGCTATCATTTTAGAACAGAGCAGAGGAGAAGAAGATGATTTTCATATAACAAATTTCACTTTATTTTCTTCTAAGATCTTCGGTATTACAAAAGCTGTATATATAGCCAAAATTACATACAAAACAAAAGTAATTTTTAACCTTAATCATACCACCTACAATACTAGACAATACTTAATATTAGTACTTAACATAAAATAGGTAAAAAACTGCCTAACTTCTATCATAGCATAAGTTAGACTAAACAAAAAAACATGTAACCAAATGAAACTAAAAATACAATAATTATGTGACAACTAAAATGTCACAATTCTAACCCATTTAGAAAGACTCTATAGCAGATTGTTGTGGATAAAGAAAGAAACTAAACCAAGCTGTTTTCCCGACCACATGACTTTGTTTTGCCGAGTCCTTTTCATACATTAAGGTTTCTGTGTCATTTTCTTCAGTGGTCACACTGATATTACTGCATTTTCCCACTTGCCTTCGAAGTAGGCTTGCTTTAGATATCAGCAATACAACCACTGGGTCACACCCACTGGATTTAATTATATCTGTCATTTTCAATGAAGACTAGACACATAAGTAATATAAAAAATACAAATTTTATAATAGAGATAAACCTGTGGGTCTTTCCATTGTCCAAGCAAGATTGGTGACTGAAGATTTGGTTGTTTTTTGGGGCTGAAATTTGTGTAGGTATGTTAGGGGTTGACGAGGAGATGGTGTTGGTGCAAAAATTCGGTGGCCACAGTGGCTCGAAAATGGCAGGCAATCGATGGTGGGGTGGGGGCTAGTTATGGGAAGAATGTGAAATTTGGTGGGTTATTTGCACTTTTTAAAAAGTTTGGGCATATAGTTGCAATTTGTTCGATTATTTTTTTTTCTTTTTGTTTTACTTGAATGGAGGGTAAAATCGTCAAAAAACAATGAAAAAAAGTTCAGCGCAAAGAAGAGTGGAAGGTAAGGGTATAAATGTCAAGAAATAAAAGGTAGGAACGGTATCCACAATTCACTTTAAAGGTAAGGACATTTTATGTCAATTAGCCTAACTATTTCGCCAGGCATCAATAATCCTATCATCGGGCAATCCAGTTGCAAGGTTGAGAATTTCTGGGTAAAATTAAGACATTTGGAAAGACTATATAGCAGATTGTTGTGGATAAAGAAAGAAACTAAACCAAGCTGTTTTCCCGACCATATGACTTTGTTTTGCCGAGTCCTTGTCATACATTAAGGTTTCTGTGTCATTTTCTTCAGTGGTCACACTGATATTACTGCATTTTCCCACTTGCGTTCTAAGTAGGCTTGCTGTAGATATCAGCAATACAACCACTGGGTCACGCCCACTGGATTTAATTATACCTGTCATTTTCAATGAAGACTAGACACATAAGTAATATAAAAACTACAAATTTTACAATAGAGATAAACCTGTGGGTCTTTTCATTGTCCAAGCAAGATTGGTTGGATTAGCCCACTCTGCTATACTGCCCAAACTTGGCTGAGGAAGAGTTACGGGGCGTAAAATAAAAAAATATGCAGATGGGCCGTGGGCATACTATTTGTAATGAATGGACTCGAATTGCTGACATGCGCTATTTTATATGCCACTGCCTCGGATGATTTTTTTTTTTTTTTTTTTTCTATTTTTTACATTTTGCTTAAAGCATTAATCGAACTTGAAAAATTGACATCACTTGTGAAAACAACAAATGGACAAGGAATTAACAAGTCATTGCAAAGTTTGCATAATAGCTAACAAGACTTATATTAACATTCACATCAGCTAGTGAAAATGCATATTTATCATCTAGACGAATATTAATATTTCCAATCTTTATGAGGAAAATACTGAATTTGACAATCTCATCTAACTCAAAAAAACTAATCGTGGTTTATCATTGTGAAGGAATGTATCATTTTGTCTGTCTTATAACTCAGGATTAGATATTTGGAATTTGACGTTCAATTTAAAAATAATTTCTAGTCTTTGAGGAAAAAATTACTTACAAGTGAAATATAATTAACAAAATACTATAATTAATATAAGGACTAAATTAAAATATATCTTTACTTTTTGAGAAAGTACAGAACAGAGAGCAACTATCTTCTTTTAAGTTTCATTTTTTTAAGATGATCAAAAGTTCAATCACAATTATTTCGGGTGCAAGTTCATGCATCAAAAAAACTTTATTCTCAATTGAATTGATAGTGTCACTGATCCGATCAATTGATATTTTCAACAAGGCTATTGAAAAGATCGAGTAGAAAAGAGGAACAAAGAGGAAGGGAGGGGGGGGGGGGGGGGGGGGGGGGGGGGCAATAGAGTCAAATTTCGATATGAAGAGAATTAGAGGTGTCAATCCGGGTGGTCCAGGCAGGGTCGGCCCGCCAACATATGAGCCCGGTAACGGCCCGCGTGAAAAAAGCCCGCCCGCTATGGGTTTCGGGTCAGCCCACAAATTTTGGACTACAACCCAGTCCGTCCGCTGACCCATCCGGGTCGAGCTCAAGCAGGTCACGGGTCGCGGTTTGTTTCGATTTGGCCCGCATGATTGTATAAATAAAATTATAAAAATATAGATATTTATAGCAAAAAATATTTTCTTTGTTAAATATAAACTAAGAATTGAACAAAATGATAAATTCATATTTATATCAAGAAATGTTTACGTAGAATTCAAATTTAATGTTACCTGAATTATTTATAACTTTGCAAAGTTAAATTTAACTTAAACAAATAACTAAATGCATTTATAATTATTATTATCAAATATTTATAGCATAAGTACATCTCAACTAGGTTGGCACCTACTTCGCTATAATTTAGTTGTTCAAAAATTATATATTTATTTATATATTTTTTTTTTTCACGGGCCAGCGGGTTAACCGCGGCCCATGAAGGTGCTACCCGCGAAGCCCGCGGGTCACACCTCCTTGACTCGTGAACGGCCTGCTCGGGTCACGGATAGGCCCGCGGTCTCGGGTCTGGTCGGCCCGCCCGTCTTGACACCTCTAAAGAGAATGAATAGTACCAAACAAGGGCGTGGAGCTGAGGCACCACAAAACAGACGACAATCACCAAAAGTGAGGTGCAGCGAGTTGTTGTGGCGCCACTAGGGAATTTAATGTGGCGCCGTCTGAAGAATTTTAAAGCACGTTTTTTGGTCCATTTTGAGCCCATAAAAATCCTACAACAACCAAAGACGTGGGGAGCAGCTATAAATACAAGAAAGGAAGCAATTGAAGGGGATTCCACACATTGAGAGATAATGAACACAATTGGAGATTAAAGAGCAAAAATCGAAGGAGAAAAAAAAAATCAAGAAATTCAAGATTTGAAGTATTAATTGGAAAAGGAAGGAGATTTTGGTGCAAAATTGATCTATTTTTCTACATCTTTATTCAAAATTCGGTGATGTATTCAATAAAAAATTCTTCTTTTTCTTTTTGCATTATGAGTAGCAAAAATTCATATTAGAGTGAACAATATAATCTACTTGGAACCCTTTATTTCCTTTAACCAAGATTCTTGTTATTTTATCATATATGTGTTGATTTTATTATGAGTTTAATGCGTTGAATTACTTCATCACTAATTTAAAGATTTTGTGAATATTTTTTGAGTCGAGAGGTGAGTTTGAAATTTAGACCTCATAATAAAATTTGATAAATTATTATAACGTGTAGAGATACTTATACTAATTATTGCGGTCATTATATGAATTCTTAGAATTAATATATCGTTTAACTAAGGTTGATTCGCATAGAGATGTGACATTGAATTAGTTGAATATGCTCAATCAAAAGTCGAGAGAGGTAAATTGAATATAATTGAAGAATTCGATCGAACACTACATTATATTTTTGAATCTTGAATTAAGACTTAAATGTGATCAACAGATGAAATTGTTCAGTCCTTATATACGTTCATTAGTTGAAATCTAAATTGATATTTATATGCATTTTGCTAATTTCAAGTATTTAAATAAAAAAAATCATAATTCTTTGTGTGTTTTCATCAAATAGGAATTAGAAAAATTAGATCAAGTCTTAAAGTATAGTCCTCGTGGGAACAATAATTCGGACTCAAAGGTCTACTATATTACATGGTACGATATCATACACTAACTATATGAAAAAAGCAAAAAGTCTGTAGTGTGTACACATGATAATTCTGATGAAGTTTTATAGATTCAATTAATACGCTTATTTCGTGACTACACCAAGACGTTAATTCTTTTTGGCCATTTAATTACACTATGATAATGTCTTGCCTTTTGTTTTCTCTTATTTTGCATCCTTTTAAGTCTTCTCTTCCATTACGCCTTCTAGAAACTAGTTTCTCAGAACAAAAAAATGTGGTTTCAGCTTTGTATTTTCTGTTGCTAAATCTTAAAATTTGTTGTTCAAGGCCTTTATTGATGAGATATATCCTTCCAACATCTGTTGGTTTTCTACCTTCACAACTCATTCCAAACCTGTTTCTCTTTCTTTTAACTTCAAATGCACTATATTCCTTTCGTTTTCGTAAACTTCCAGAGATTTGTGAGATTATCTTTAAATTTTTTACCATATAAATTACCTATTTCCGCTAATTACTGTTGGTGATAAATAACATTACTCTTACCATGCTCTAAAGTGCATTATGTATTGATTTACTCTTTACGTTTTTTTTTCATCTGTAGGTTAAAGAATAATCTAATGATAATTGTTTATATACTTGAATCAATGATTGAGATTTGTTTTTGAAGAATTCAATAATTAATAAAACGAATAAAAACACGAAAATTTATGTAGTTTGGTGTGATTGTAGCAGACCTACATTCAAGGAAGAAGAGAGGAGATTATATTCACTTGTTTTTGGAGTTTGCAATGACACACAATTTATAGACATTATATCAAGGATTTGCCTATTAAGAATGATAAAATCAAAGAAATGAGATAAACAAATCACAAAAATACTTCAATTGTGGTTAACCAAATTACCCATAATGTATTCTTCAATATTAACAAATGTTCTCAAATGTCTCTCCAATAATAGCAAATATCCTCGAATATCTCTCTTCTCCAACGACTTCATATGAATGGCAAGTACGCCCATCTCTTTAGATTTTAACAAGACTCTTTTGACGTTCTTTTTATCTACTATTATGTAAAAATAACTAAATTATTAACGATGAAATGGAACCGAGAATCATCTCACATCTACAATATTGTAGAAGATTGACTTTAACATCCAATAATTCCGTCTAGAGTATTGTATGTTTGATACGCCATTGATTTTAAATATTACTAAATACAATTTTCAAATTTTATCATTTACAATTTTTCTTTTGTCATTTAATTTAATCAAATCTAATCATTCTTTTCTTTAATGTTCATAATATTAGTAAAATATAAAACTAGTAGTAGGCCCTAATACAAAATAATCAGCAATTCTTTAGCATTCAAATTAAATACAGAGTTGTTCTCAATTGCACTTTAATAAAACATAAAATGACTCTTATTTTGGCAGCAGATGCGATTGAAAATAAAAGCCACAAAAATCCCACCAAAGATTTTCCTTTTTTGCCACTTTTGTATTTTATACTTTCTCCAGATTAAAGTGTTCACTAAAAGAAATCACCACATAAATGAGTGTCAAGGCTTAACTAGTCGCATTGCATATTTAGCGGAAGCTTCACGCAAGAAATGCACCACGCCTAAAATGGAGTCAAGTTATTCTTGTTCTCTTGTTTCTTTTCTGCTGATATTGCAATCGTGGTTGACTGAACCGTCAAAATCGACATGCTAGGAGAAGACGTCCCACAAGACTTGTCGCCATTAACTAATTGATTATTGGTGTTACTATTAATGGAATCCATAGGGTTCCTCGAACGACAAGTGGCTGTGGAGATGGCGGTAGCTAGTGAAATGGGCATGAGACAGAGACCTTTGCGTTGGAGGTATTGCATGGCGGAGCCCATGTCCACTTCAAGTAGCTTCGTCACATGGTGATGGTGATCCTCCATTATGTTGCTGTTGGTTGATGGCGTTGTTTGCTTTCCATTACCACTTCTCCCCTAAACAATATTAAGCACAAAAACAAAGCAAGACCAACTTTTATGGATTCTTGATTCACAAGAAGTTGTCTACTATTTCGGACACTAAATAATGTTGGAATGAAAAATGCAATACTTTATGAATTAATTTATTAAATGTCCATACAAACTCATATAGTGCTTAATTTCAAAAAAATGAATTAATGAATTAATTGTATTTATAGTTTTATAATGACGGTTAAATAATAAGGTAGGATAGTAAATAATTAGTGTAGATAATGATGATGGTAATTACCTTGTTAGCATTTGGTACAAGCTCCTGCAAACCCTTCATTCTCTCCGCAATTCTCTCCCTACGTAACTGTTGCCCACATTTGAATTCAGCACAAAATAATGAAACAGAAAATAAATTCAAGAAATAGAAAAAAAAAAAAAAAAAAAAAAAAAGGCCTAAAACAAACAAATAATCAATCTAAAACAAAAACAAATTAGTGTTCATATACTATATTGTATGTACTTACTCTTTCTGCAATGCTGTGAGGATCAGTAGCCTGTCCTCTCCTAGCCCTCACCCTTTGCCTCGGCTCTCCGGGCTCCCCTCCTCGGCCTGACCCACTTTCCGTCGACTGTGGTGCAGCCATCGCTGCTGGGGCTCCTGAATTATGATCATGAGTGTGGTGAAAATGCTGAGTTTGATCTAAAGTTTGACCAAGAGATCCTGTGAATCCATTATATAGAGCTTGCAATGATGCATCATTTTCCTGTATTTACATCTCAATCATTAGTTACTAATATCCTTGATTAAGAGCAGTAATTCATTTACATTTTTCACAGAAAAAATTGAAAAACTGACCAGGTTAGGCGGCCCTCTAGACAACACAAAGGCTTTAGCAGAGTGATCATTAAAATGGTTAGGCAGATTCGATGGCAACGATGGGTCGTCGGCTGTGTCAGGAGATGGAGAAGAGAGGTCCCAATGGAAGGAGGATGGAGCTGAATATAGAATTTGGTCGAGAAAATCATCATGAGACGATGTAGGAGCGAAGTGGGATGAAAGACCATTTTGATGATGATGAATTTCTAATTCTGGGAGAGACATTTGTTGTTGTAGTTGGTTCAAGAATGAATTCATGTTCATGGGTTGCATGTTTCTACTACAAGGTAGCTCAACAAGAAAAACCTAAAAATTATTGTCGTTTTCTCTTGTATTGTTTGGAGAATTTGGAATGTCTAGGGAAAGAGTTTTGGTACGTGGACATCACTTTTGTATATTATCTTTGACATCCCTCTCACATGGGAGGTGAGGCCCACGATTAAATAATAACTGGCGTCACTTCCCATGTGAGAGGACTGTTAAAAAGAGTGTACAAAAGTGATGTACATATAGCAAGGGAAATGAGTTCTGTCCCAGTAACAACAAATAAGCGAAAGTATTGCTTAGTGATACTCCCAAAATCTATGCTAGGCAAATTCAGGGTCAATAGTCACTCGAACCTATGCAAAATAGATCAACTAGGTTCCCAACATTCAATTTTATGAGTCCTCTACATTTCAGTTTCATAACTAGAGGGCCCCAATAAATGGTTTACATCTAGGGTAATTATTTTGCCGTCATAATTTTCTTTTGTACCATCACTTTAGATTGCAATAAACATTTTCTTCTTTGCTTATTGTCGCACTAATATTTCCAACCTTTTTTTGCAGTATTTTTATTTTCAATCATCCATTAATTAGCATATTTTATACTGATGACAGTTTCCTTCCAAAAATTTCAAAATGGTTTGTATACAAAAGATAGCAAATACAAAGCTGCAATAGAATCTGTCCCTTCGTATAAAGCATGTTAAAGAAATATTTGGACATTAACCATCATCACCGATCAAATATGCTAATTAAAGGAAGATTAGGATACAAATAACAAAAGAAAAAAAGATGATGATGATGATATAAGTGCGACAATAAGTAAAGATTGAGAACTCTTAGCACAATTAAAATGTAGTGCAAAGAACGCAATATAATCATCCTTTCATCTATTTGACATATATATATATATATATATATATATATATATATATATATATATATATATAATGATTTTACATATGAAAAAACTATGAGCCAATTTTATTGGAATATTTGTATGACTTACTATTTCAGTTTAAACGCACTGGATAATATATATTTTTATTATGTAATTTAGCCCTTGTTTGATACAGATTAAAATTATATTTTTAGCAGATTTTGATAACAATTAATAAAATGTATGATTGAAATGTTATGGATCCTATAAAATATGCTGTTAAAATTAATTATTGGTTTTGATTTTGACTATGACTATGTTAAAAATCTAAATTATAATTTTTATCAAATAGCTAGGGACTTAACTTTTGATATATATTATTTGAAAATTAGGAAAAACTCTATATAATACATAAGATATTCGTTTAAATTTTAATTAAATATGCTTTTAACATTTACGTTTTTAGTAAACTAATCAAAATGTGTTTATGAGCCACAAATTTACTTTAAATTATCTTTTGGATCATTAGACCACGATCAAATTTCATTTTTATTTTTCACTTAGAAGTTTAAATATTTAAATACCAAAATATCTTAATCTGAATTTATTCTTATAAGCTAATAATATATTGCTAAAAATTGTAAATATTCAAATTTGAACAAGTTGAAATTTTAGTTATATGAATAATAGAGTTTTTTATTTTTATTTTTTTATAGCAATGGATAATAGGCTTTTGTAAATATACATTTGAAATTAGTTTCCAATATTTATTTTTGTACATTTCTACATTATTTAATATCTGAAATACGTGTGAAATTAAAATTAATTAAGAAGTTCATCAAAAAAACTTGATAACCTAAAAATTAGAGAGTCAGAAGAATATCATCATAAACTTAAAAATCTACCAACCAACATTTTTTTTATAAATAATAAGCGACAAGAATTAGATGTGTATCAAAATGTCCCTATATATATATATATGTGTGTGTGTGTGTGTGTGTGTGTGTCTAAAAGTCAAAGTGACATTATTTCCTTGAACCTTCCATGGAGCTAAATTGCCTCAGTTTACATTTTCTCTGGTCGAAAAAAATCGTATTTTAAAAAATAAAATAAAATAGAGTGACTATTTGAGGTCCACAAGATCAGCACGACATATGGATCTCTCGTTTACTTCAATAATAAAGTGGTCCATAATATGATTATTATTTATATTTTTGGCCTCATTTATTATTATGCATTAAATAATAAATGATTTAGTATCTTATGGTTCATGCACATTTTGTTCTCTTGGAATCAAAACTCCTGTAATATTTTTCTAATTTATAGTTCCAATCTTGAGATTTGCATTCCCAACGATATCATTCTGTCAACATTATGTTGTAATATATTACCCTGACTAGCATTATCATATATAATTGATTTATTTTTAGTTTTTGGTACATTATTAATTTATTTGATGTGTATACTTAAATTTGGTGAGTGTAACTATCTTATTGAATATGTATTACACAACGACCTATAATAAAAATGTCATAATTCATTTTTTTGGTGCGAGGCTCTCACTGATTTAGCTTGTACGTAAAATATTTTTTTGTTAACTCGCAAAATTGTTTAACTCTCTACTGCCATGAATTTTAGCTCAATTGTTTTGTTACTTCTTTGATATGCTCTATATAGAACATAATTTGTGTTGCCGCAAAACCCTAGTGTACCACGTAAGAAAATCTTAGTAAGAGTGAATTCACCAATTTCATCGCATATTAAATTAGTAATGCAGTAAAGAACGTGGCAACAGCTTCCTTGGAGAAACGGGACAACAAGGAGCCCAAGGCAGAAGCTTTATCCTTTTGGGAAATGTTTATAAACAATTTAAATTATAAATACATAGAACAAGGATCATGCAGACAACTCAAGGAATTGATTTCAATTTTCAACAAAGTATCAAGTTATTTTGACAATTTATAGACTTGCAAAGCTGCTTCAGTATCTACTTGCCGAAATATAATTTTCATTTAGTAAATGGCTACATTTATATGAATGGAGTGTTTTAGTCATTTTATAATTTAAAAGGGTTGAATCGAACTCATAGTCTTATTTGAGCTCAAGGATTATATGTTATTTTCTTATCATAAATTTCTCTCCTTAGTATTAATCTTATAATTTTATACATGTTTAAATGCAAACTTGACCAAAGGAAACTGTACAAGGATAGAACGACATAAGCCAAATATCTATAAGTTTTGGTACATCCCGAAGAGATTTTTTCAGAAGGATTCGCCACCACAATTTAAGACTAGACGCCTTCGTTACATTACATCTAATTAATCTACATAATCCCAAACCACTTTCATCCTTCAAGAAGCAGATTGTACGCAGACGGGCCCAAAGAATACTCTTTTAAAATGCACCCAACATGGATTCAACTTTTTGCAGAATCAGTTTTGGCTGATTTATTACTTGCAACAATTATAAAAGCATGCATGGAGGATAAGACACTCTTAATCAACATAATTCGAGCTCCTGTTGATAATATTTTGGTCTCCCAGACAGAGGCTCTTTGACATCCTCTATAAAGTAATTGGAAGTTGTTTAAGCTGGTGACCTCTCCCGAGTTAATTAATTGTCCTGATACATTCTCATAATGTCCGTTACAGCTTCTTTTGATCTTTTTGTCCATTTAAACATACAAGTATGTCATATGCGAAGGCCAAGTGTGATACAATTATGCGCCCCTTATGACTAAACGAATTTACACGTGATTTAAGAATTCAGCCGCCTCCCCCTTTATCAAAACCGAGAACCAACATTTATCTATTCAGTGAGATATTTTTTGTATCCATGCTTGATTAAAACCAAATATCTTTAGAATATAAGAAATCCCACAGAACCAGTCATGTACCTTCGCCATATCTAACTTATTGACATCTCTTATCCAATGATGCGATTGGTTTTTGTGCTAACAGCATATTGTCTATGATTTGTACCCTGCTACAGAGCCTCTTTGATTTGGCGATATCAGTTTTGACGGTACTTCAGTAAGACACGAAACCCACGCTTTTGTTATACTCTTGTACGATACCTTACATAGGCTGATGGGACGAAAATCTTTCCACTGCATTGTCCTTACTGTTGGGAAAATATCAACACCAAGGATTGGAGAAGAAACCATAAAAACATAATCACAAGAAGATGAAATTGAGAAGAAGATCATCACGAACACGAAGGCTCAAACACAACATTATATCGTTGTCTTCAAACGATATTTGCCCCCTCTCGATTGAATAATGGTGCTCAAAGGGTTTTTCGACAAATGGTTCGAAGGATTAATCAAGCCTTGTAGAGAATTTACCACTTGAGCACTTGTGGTATTCTCCAAAATTTTAAGAACACAAGAGAAATTTGAATATGGATGAAAAAGACTTTTGTTTCTTCTTTATGGAATAAATGAATATTTCTCATTTGTTTGTTATTAATTGTATTGATCATCTCATCACTATTTATAGGCTTTGATCTACCCACGAATTGGTGCCAAAAAATCATGAAGAGATGCAAGGTTCCCTCCAAAAGTCATCAAAATCGAAACTGAAAAACTGCCCAACGGCTATTTTTTCTTTCTATGCGGTCGCATAGAGTAAACCTATGCGACCACATAGGTTACTCAAAATCGGGGTCTTTAGGCTCTGTGATAGCCATGCGGTCGCATGGTAGGTTTGCCCATGCGACCGCATAGGCCAACATTTTGGCTCCAATTTCCTCTTTCATTCCACATATTTGTTTATTGGTTTGAACAACATTTTTCCATCAATCATCCACTTGTTCAAAATCCAATAAACTCTCATATTCAAAGTATACAATACTCATGCATAAAGATTAGATATTTTTCAATTTGAATCTAACCATAGTATAATTTAAACAAAGTAAAGTCGGAATCAAAGGTGGCGTGAAGCTTTGAACCAGTTATTCCATGTGACAATACTGATAAGAACACACACACGAGTATTACGTGTTCTCAAGTTTCTCAAACTCGCTTAGCGCATTTATGGTCTTGCGCTCATCCTTTTCAACAAACTTTTAAGAAAGAAACTTCAACTCTCTATTGAGGAGGCACCACCTCGAGGTTCGTCTAGGTGAAATTCTTCCAACATCTTTGTTACTTTTAGAGATGCTTGTACTTTAATACTGAACTCCATTAAGAGCTTGAAGCTCAACCCTCACTTCAGTAACAATCGGCATTATTTTAATCAGGATAGGGTTATCGTAGATTTGAATAATGCTGCAACTATCCACATATCGAATGATTTGTTGTTACCCTTTGAACCTGTGGATTACCTTTTGAGTAATGATAGATAAGTTGCTATCATTGGTGGACCTTTATTTTAGGAGTATCAACCCCATCCTACTAGAAGTAGACACCACTAAATCTCTATTTAGTGGTTTAATTATAGGATCCGCTATGCCTTTATGGAAATTATTCCATCTTTAATAATTTCTCGTGAAGTCACGTCTAAGACTCATATGTGTAGACTTCTATTTCATGTGACTTAGTGTCTTATTAAATGTGGCTAGCCAATGATCGATTCATTCAATAGATACAACTTGTCACCACCAAGAAATCCTTTTATGAAGCTATATGCTTCTCACTAGCTTTATCTAAAGCTTTATTTATTTCCAAACACGGTTGGAGGATTTCCATCAAATTACTACACTAGTCAGTTCTTTTTACTTAGTGTGTATCATCCTTATAATTGTATAAGAATTTTCTACCATTTCTCCTTCATAGATATTTTTCTATGATTAAAAAGTATAGAAAAATGTAACTTTTAAACTAAGTTATCCTCACAATTCCTCAATTATGAATACATATGCAATATAGTTATGTTGCATCCATAAGTCTTGAACTTTTCCTAAAGGTTCACAAGCATTAATATTAACCCCCACATGTGGGGTTATACTTGAACTTAGAGTCCATCAACTCTTTCATAGTTCAATTCACTTATCACTTAGATAATATCCGTGAAAGTCTTTGATCACACACAATTTGATCAAGGTCATCTCATAGACCAATAATGCTTTTTCAAACATATACTAACTTAATTGGTCTTACGATTAGAGTCAAAGTCAACAATAAAGAAAACTAAGTATTTTGATTCACAAGAATTACAACTTCTCCAAACATATGCAACTTATCACATTTGTGACATTTTACAATATAGTATCATACCATGTCAATAATAAGATACATGTTCACCATATTCATGGCAATTGAATTAAGACAAATCACATTTTCTCATACTCATATGCAAATAGAATTTTGCATAATTCATCTCATTTAATTTCATTGAATTAATTGAGGCTATCAAACAAGATATGAAAATTAACCAACTCATTTACCGTGTCATTTTCATATTCCAGTGAAACAAAAGTTTATATACTTTCTTTCATATGAATCTAACACTTTAGATTTCTTCCATATGTGACACAGCCAGGTTCACACTTTTCAAAAATAAATTAATTGTCGTTAACATACAAATAATTTTATCATATATGCACGCATTTATTCCAGCCATGCAGAGACTTTGTACAAATATGCAGTTGGCAAATTTGGAGTGTAATTTGTAATAAGCAAGACCCTCAATAGGAATGAATAGGGCATTCAGTTTTTATTACATGAACAGATGCAATCTTTAACTTTCAACTGCTTATGGTTTTAATTAACCAATTTCAGATTTCAATTTAAAATCGCAAAAAAATGATGATATGCAAACCATAAACCGTCAATGATTACAAATTTTGACAATCGATCATGCACATACATATTCCAATAGGATAATGTTGAACACAGACCAGAATATGTCAATCCGGACCCAAATTCATGCATAATTCATTTTTTCACCTTACAACAGTGTAGGCATTTATATAGTTTCCATCAACACTCGTCATTTGATCGTTAAAGCATAATGCACACCATATAGATTAATAACAATTTAGTGAGTTTTGTCCTTTTCCATTAACATAAGTCAAAACCGGATTTCAATCCATTTTACACATATAAAATAGAGTTTAATATGCAATCAAAACTCATGTGAATAATCTTTTGCATGTGCAAAGATCGAATATAAAATCAACTTACCAAATTGAAATCAATCCTTCCAAATCATTTCACGAGATTCATCCCATGAACCGATCCAAACAAGATCTTGATTTCATCAACTTGATTGTCGCCATCTTGGTTCCATTCTTCATCGCAAATTATCGTTTGAGATTGTTGGGAAAATATCAACACCAAGGGTTGGAGAAAAAACCATAGAAACATAATCACAAGAAGATGAAATTGAGAAGAAGATCATCACGAATATGAAGGCTCAAACACGACATTATATCGTTGTCCTCAAACGATATTTGCCCCCTCTCGGTTGAATAATGGTGCTCAAAAAAGGGTTTTCCAACAAATGGTTCGAATGATTAATCAAGCCTGGTAAGAATTCACCACTTAAGCACTTGTGGAATTCTCCAAAACTTCAAGAACACAAGGAAAATTTGAATATGGATGAAGAAGACTTTTGTTTCTTCTTTATGGAATAAATGAATATTTCTCATTTGTTTGTTATTAATTATATTGATCATCTCATCACCTATTTATAGGCCTTAATTAATACCCCACGAATTGGTGCCAAAAAATAATGAAGATGTGCAAGGTTCCCTCCAATTCCAAAAGCCATCAAAATCGAAACTGAAAAACTGCCCAACGGCTATTTTTTCCTTCTATGCGGTTGCACGGAGTAAACCTATGCGACTGCATAGGTTACTCAAAACCGAGGTCTTTAGGCTCTGTGATAGCCATGCGGTCGCATGGCAGGTTTGCCCATGGAAACGCATAGGCCAACATTTTGGTTCCGATTTTCTCTTTCATTCCACATACTTATTTATTGGTTTGAACAACATTTTTCCATCACTTACCTTTTTCTGAATTAGAACTAGAGTACTAGCAGTAAAACCTCTCAGCATTGGTTTCCCATCAGAAAATTCTTCCACTGCATTAAGTAAGTTTAGAGCAATGATATCCCAGCATGATTGGAAAAATGCACAAAAATATCTCTGTCAGCTGCACTATCACGGTGGATATCTAAAACTACTTTCTTGATCTCATCTAAACTCGGGGCCCTACTGAGAGAATTATTATCATTCTCAGTTAACAGTTGAGGGATTAAGTCGAGCATGTCCGAGCGATTGTCCATCTGATTGGCTGAGAATAGATTTTAATTAGGAAGATATGATTATGAAGAATTAAATAAAACAAAAAAGAACACAATGAATTACGTGGTTCGACGCCAGTTTAACAACCTACATCCACGGGAGAAGAGAGAGAGAGCTTGTATATATTCACTTATATTTGGAGCTTACAATGAAACATATATAGCAGCATTACATCAATGTTGCCTTATTAAGGATGAGACAATCATGGAAAGAAAATAACAAATTATGGAAATATTCCAAATTGTTGTTGCGCCATAATATTCTCCAATATTAGCATACATCAAATATCTCTCTTCTCTAACAGATTAAAGTGGATTATGATGTATTGATTGTAATATGTCATTTTGTGGACGATGTAAAACAAAGATACAATTATTGAAAATAAAAAAATTTATAACAATAACTTTTTGTTTATAAATAATATTTCTTACTAATAGTAAATATATTCATTAGTGATTTGCTCACTTATAAGTTATAAGTGAATCTTTTAGTTGTGAGTAATTTTTATTCATAAGTAAATTTTGTACTTCTTGGTTTATTGTTACTTATAAATGAATTTTTACTTATTAGTTATGTATTAACACATGACTAATTTATTTTTATTTCTATAAGTATTTCTTACTTATAAATGATTATTCTATTTATAAATAATTTTTATAATTTCTAGGTAAATTTTTACTCACATATAAATAATTTTTCACTTAAACTTAAGTTTTATACTCAAAAATATTTTTTTTAATTATAAGTACATTTATTTTACTTATAATTGATTTTTTGTATTATAAATAAATTTAAGTTATAGATTATAGGAACAACGGTTGAAACTAGATGATAAAGCTAGTGCTTGCATTTTTGTTGGCTATGGAGATGCAGAAATTGGCTATAAATTATGGGATCCAGAAAAGAAAAAAATAATCAAGCAGAGATGTGATTTTTCATGAAAATTAGAAGTTGGCAGATTTTGAGAAATCTGAGATTCAAAGACGTGTTGATGAGGGTGTCAATGACCTTACACTTTTTTTTTTTCTTCCAAACAATGCCACTCAGGGGGTAGAGACACACGTTGACAATCATGTTCATGAGCCTGCAATGGTTGATGGGGATGATCTAGAGGATATTGAGCAGGGGGAGCAACCTACTATGTCAGAACCTCAAATTAAAAAATCTACCAGGGAACATCATCCATCGACCAGGTATCATGTATCAGATTATGTGTTGGTAGCTGATGAGGGGGAGCCAGAATGCTTTCAAAAGATACAATCTCATAAGGACAAACATAACTAGGTGAAGGCTATGCAGGAAGAGATGAATTATTTGCAGAAGAATAACACTTATGAGCTAGCAGAGCTTCCCAAATGCAAAAATTCATTGAAAAATAAATGGGTGTTCAAGTTGAAGAAAAATGGTGAAAAGCTAGTGAAGTATAAAGCTCGATTGGTGGTGAAGGATTTCGATCATAAGAAAGGGATTGACTTTGATGAGATATTCTCTTATGTTGTCAAAATGACTTCCATTCGAGTAGTTTTTGGTTTAGTAGCCAGTTTGGATATTGAGCTTGAGCAGCTAGAAGTGAAAACCGTCTTTCTCTATGGTGCTTTGAAGGAAACAATCTACATAGTTCAGCCAGAAGGATTTGAGGTAAGTAGCATAAGGTTTGTAGGTTGAAAAAAAAGTTTGTATGGATTGAAATATGCTCCAAGATAGTAGTATAAAAGTTTATTTCATTTATGGTAGGTTATGGTTATACCAGGACAGATGCAAATCACTGTGTTTATGTCAGAGAATTTCATGGTGGTAATTTTATCATTCTTTTGTTATATGTAGATGACATGTTGATAGTGGGGTAAGATGTTCAATTGATTCGCAGTTTGAAGATAGATCTGTTAAAGTCATCTGGCATGAAGGATCTTGGACCAGCAAGACAAATTTTGGGAATGCATATTCGTCGTAATAGGAAAGTCAGAAAGTTATGGTTATCACAGGAGAAATATGTAGAGATGGTGCTGGAAAGGTTTAACATCAAGAACGCTAAACCACTTCGGACACCACTTGGTAGTCACTTCAAACTGAGTAAGGTGACTTGTCTTTCTAAGAAGGAAGATAAAAAAAAGAATGGTAAAGATTCCTTACTCCTCTGTGGTTGGGAGATTGATGTATACCATGGTTTGTACACGGCCAGACATTATTCATGCAGTTGGAGTAGTCAACTAGCTTCTTGTTAATCCCGGTAAAGATAATTGGGAGGTAGTGAAATGGATCTTTAGATTCTTGAGAGGTATTTCAAAGATGTGCTTGATTTTTGGAGGTTCAAAACCAATTTTGGAGGGTGTTACAGACGCAGATATGACTGATGATCTTGATGGTAGAAAATCAACTTCAAGATATTTGGTCACTTTTGCAGGGGTAGCTATCTCATGGCAGTCAAAGTTATAAAAGTGTGTTGTCTTATCTACAACTGAGACTGAGTATATTGCAGTAATTGAAACAGTGAAAGAAATGTTTTGGATAAAACAGTTTCTCCAAGATTTAAGTTTGAAGCATGATGTGTATGTAGTTAACTGCGATAGTTAGAGTGCATTAGACTTGAGCAATAATGCTACTTATCATTCTCGGATGAAGCACATTGATGTGAAATATCATTGGCTACGACAAATAGTGACAGAACAATTAATATTGTTAGAGAAGATTTATATCGAGAAGAATCCAGTTGATATGGCGACAAATGTTATGACCAGAGAAAAGTTTGAGCTTTGTGTCGGATTGGCCGACATGAACTCTAACTAATTTGTTAGAGGATAATCTCCTTGCTCAGTAGACTGGAGGAAGAGATTATATGGGCTCCAGCCCATGAGGAAAATTGGCCCAACCATTTATTTATTTTTAGGTTAAAAAGTGGCTACACATATATATATGAACTTCAAAAACCGTGGCTGCTATATAGATATATAGAGAAGACTTTGACTAAAAATAAAAAGGAGAAAAATTGTGGCTGCCGGAAGATAAACTGTGACTTTGTGTTTTGTGGTGAGATTAATTGTTGTCTTGGAGATTGATTATCGTGGTATTTTCAATTTTTTGAGAATTCAATTTTTGGGACATAAACTAAAATATTGTAATCTATATTTTATTGTAGTGGATTTGGTAGGAGTTGCCTCGTGATTTTTTTCCTCTACCTTGGAGTATTTTTTCCACGTAAAAATTTGGTGTTGTGTTTTCTTATTTTTGCTTTGATAATTTACTTGCATATTTAATCACTCCAATTAATTGTTTGAATTATTAAATTTATTCTTATACATAAGACATAGATCGTCGATTCAGCATTGGATAAAACAGGATAAATGTCCATTTTATAATAAGTGGTACAAATCATTTGCCGACGAATATCTTTGCGAGCGGCACTATCACGCTGGATTTCTAAAACTCGGGGCCCTACTGAGAGAATTAGTATCATTGTCAGTCAACAGTTGAGGGATTAAGTCAAGCATGTCCGAGCGGTAGTCCATCTGATTGGCTGAGAATAGATTTTAGTTAGGAAGGACAACAGATTAAGTGGATTATGATGTATTGACTGTAGTATGTCATTTTGTGGACGATGTAAAACAAAGATACAATTATTGAAAATAAAAAAGTTATTACAATACCCTTTTTTTATATAAATAATATTTCTTACTAATAGTAAATATATTCATAAGTGATTTATTTATTTTACTTATAATTGATTTTTTTTGCTTAAAAATAAATTTAAGTTATAGATTATATTTTTTATAAGTGAAATTTTCAATTATTATTTGTTAGTAAATTTAGGTTTTCGTAAATCATAAAATGGTGAATTGAACTCATATCATCTAGCGCATTAATTTTATACGGTAGACAAAAATAAAATTGGCACCCAATCTAATTTAATTTGGATATTATTTTCACCAAATGCCGAATAAAAAGTAGATATAATTGAATCAATTCTTATCCGACTTAATGCGGCACCTAGCATGTTATAAATGGATCACTTGGAAGAACATATGTGTCTACGGTACTCTTACATTCTATATTTTTCTCTATTATAAAATCTTAAACAATTATGATTATTAACTTGTTTTAACCTCTAAAAAAATTTCTTTAAGAATCATAAAAGAATCACTCGAAAACACATAACCCCACGTCCAATTAATGCGCGAGGCCCATCCTCATGTGAGAGACAGGTAACTCGGAGTGTAAAACTATGGATACCTATAGCTCGGTACATATTGTTATAAAGCTAAAATTTTTGCATTTGTTTTGTCAAATTTCAATATGTTTGAGAAATGATATTTAAATACAATATCTTCAATTGTATCTATAGTGTCTTTTCCTTCATGCAGGGACGACGTCAGAGGGAACATAATATATATATATATATATATATATATATATATTTATACTGAGTTGATTCATAGAAAAAAAATTCCTTCAGAAATATTTGTTTATCTTAATTTTTTTTTTTTGTAAAACCAATTAATTGTGGCCTACGTAATATTATCAACGAATTAATTAAAGTGGTCTATATGCTAAAATCTAATTGGCCCATTGAGAAGTGACAGTTTCATAACCGTCTACTTTGATGGAAAGTTGGTAGTTTTAGGATCCATGAGAAACTGTCACTCTCTGTCTATAAACGTGAATGAAATCCATCAAATTAACTACGTTCAATTGCAGAGAGGTAAAGAGAGAGATCAATTTCATGGTTTCTTGTTTCAATTATTGCCATGGATCAATGTATATTTCTTGATTAATTAAATTTATGTGTGAAAATCTTGAATTCTAAAAATTTTAGTATTAGGGTTTAATTTCTTACATGTGGTATTAGAGCCCTATTAAAGAATTTTTAATTTTCCTTTAAAGATTATTACTTTTCACTTATTGATCATTAATTTTTTCTTATCGATTTATGGAACAAAAACTATTTGGCTTCAATTACGGTTCGTCCAAATTCTATTAAATTTCTTCCTGAAATTGTTTACAGTTATGTTGAAATGTTATATCAAGCCCAGAAAATATTATTCTAATTGAAGTAACGATGGTTTTGTTGAAGAGTTATGCTAGAAAGTCCAAATTGGGTGACAAAAGGGAAGTTGCCCAAGTGACAAGTCGTTTACTGGCACACTGATGAATACCCTAACCACCATGAAATTTGATGGTTCACATACCATGCATGAACATGTTACTGAAATGAGTGACATTGCAGCAACACTTAAGACTCTTGGGATGACTTTGGGTAAGAACTTTCCCGTACAGTTTATCATCAACTCCTTGTCTCCTGAGTATGGTCGATTTCATATGAACTATAATACTTTAAAAGATAGATGAAATATGAATGAATTGCATAATATGCTCATGCAAGAGGAGACAAGGCTTAAGAATCAAGGAATTCATTATGTTCATTTCGTAAGTCTTCAAGGAGAAGAAATATAAGAAAATGTCTGGAAAGGGCATTAAGCATGGATAACTAATGATAAATGAGTCTTCTGCCCAAATATTCCACAATAAGGAACACAAGAAAAATATATGTCATTTGTGTCATAAACGTGGGCAGCATAAAAGGGACTGCCCGAAACGCAATGCATGGTTCGAAAGTAAAGATTATTTCTTATGTATGTTTCGAATCTAATTTGTCAGAAGTTCATTATAATACGTGGTGGATTCCGAAAGTACCACTCATGTTACCAATACGATGCAAGGATTCCTTTCAATCCAAACTATAAATCCAAATGAAAAGTTTGTTCTCATGAAAAATCAAGTCAAAACTCCAATTGAAGCCATTGTAACTTATCGTTTGATTTTAGATATTGGATATCATTCAGATTTATTTCAAACTCTTTATATACCTTATATTTCTCGCAATTTAGTTTCCTTATCGAAACTTGATTTTGCTAGATATTTATGTAATGGTGGAAATGGATGAATAAATTTTTTTAAAGCAAAATCATCTTATCGGTTCTGCTATTCTTTTTGATGATTTATATAAATTAAAGTTTGATAACCTCTTTGCCGAGATTCTTTTGACTTTACATCATAATGTTGGTACTAAATGTGGTTTGTTGAATAACCGATCTATTAACTTGTGGCATAAACCTTTGAGTCACATATCCAAGAAAATGATAGAATGATTAGTAAAGAATGAAATCCTTCCAGACTTGGATTTTAGTGATCGTGGAACTTGTGTGGATTGTATTAAGAGTAAACAACCAATCACACAAAGAAAATAGCCACAAGAAGCACACAGCTTCTCGAGATAATACACACCGATATATGTTGGCATTTTGATGTTCCATCCTTTGTTGGAGAAATGTATTTTATTACCTTTATTGACAAATTTTCATGTTATGATTATGTCTATCTACAACATGAAAAGTCTCAAACTGTAAATGATTTAGAGATCTTTGTCAAAGAAGTTGAAAGACAATTAGACAAAAATGTGAAAATTATTAGATCTGATAGAGATAGTGAATATTATGAAAGGAATGATGAAACTGCACAACACCCTAGTCCATTTGCTAAATTTCTTGAAATACATAGTATATTTTCTCAATACACTATGTCAGGCACACCACAACAGAATGGTGTAGTTGAAAAGTGTAATTGTGCTTTAATATAAATGGTTAGGTGTATGCTAAGCAATCCTTCTTTACCCATTTCTTTGTGGATGTTTGCATTAAAAATTGTTATGTACAAAACATGGTTCCTAGTAAAGCAGTTTCAAAGACTCATTTTGAACTGCAGACATGAAGGAAACTCAGTTTAAGGCATCTGAATGCTTGGGATTGCCTGGCAGAAGCAAGAATTTATAATCTACATGAAAAGAAATTGGACTCAAGAACAATCAATGGATTTTTCATTGATTATCCAGAAAAATCGAAGGGATATAGATTTTATTGTCTTAACCATATTACTAGATTTGTGGAAATTGAAAATGCTAGGTTCATTGAGAACTGTGAAGTTAGTGGGAGTTTGGAACCACGAAATGTGGAAATACAAGAAGTTAGGGGAATTCTCTTTACTGTTTTCGGGCTGTTTTCTGTTTTCGATTTTCCAAAATATTGAAAACGCGTTCTCTTTCCCATTTTCGAAAACGAGTTTTTGAAAACGACTGAAAATTTTGTGAAGAAAACAGGAAACAATTTTTTTTACTTTTTGACTGTTTTCTTCACAAATCTGCCAAAATTCAAAAAACACGGGTTGTGAAATATTTTTTCAAAACGACAAAAAGAACGAGTTTTCAAAAATCTCAAAATGGACACCTAAAACACAAAACGAATTCAAAACTCAAAACACAAAATTGAAACAAGAAGATAACGCCCCCTTAGAGTTCATATTTATCTACCTTCAACTTCATCTAATGTTGTTGTTTCTCAAATTGTTGAACGATAAGACAATTTAACTGAACAACAAATAAATGATCAAACAACTCACAATGAATTTGCTACTAATGAACCTGCACTAAATGAACCACAAAAAATAGCATTAAAAATGTCACAAAGACAACATGGACGTGCCATTTTTGATGAGAAGTTTTTCTTGATAGTTTGTCCATCCGAACAAATATAAAATAAAAATATATAAAAATGTGGCTTTGCAACATATGATTGATGATTAGCCGTCCCAGCATGCCAATGCTATTTGATAAATGAGTCATGCTATAGTGCCCGCTTTCTTGACCGTTTGGATGATCACACCCACATACATTAAGAGAAAAAATATTATTTTATTTTCGCAGGACCCACGGACCCATGTGAGAGTGTGGTCATCCAATTAGGTTGTTTATCATTTTTTCTTGATAAATCTCCACCAAACACATGCATCTGACATATTATTTTCAAAGTTCATATAATTCAATTTTACTTCAGGTTTCGACTTCTGGTAAAGACATTAAGCACAATGACGGAGTTTGGATATTTTATTTGTGAGGGCAAAAATTGTATAGAAAAAATAATTATAAATAATATTACTAAAATTATTGCCGACGTATTTTCATATTTTGAAAACATCGTATAATTAAATTATTATCAATTTTTCAAATAGATAAAATATTGCTTTGTTCTATTATTATATCCTTTCAAGAAATTGCTAACTAAAACCTTCCATGATAGACATGGAGATTGCACACAGATTAAAGATGAAAATTGAATACCCAATTTCCCTGAATCTCGCTCCGCTGCTCCGCTGCTACTTGCAGCCATACCAATACCAAAAAGCACAAGAAGAAAAAGTTGGAAAACCCCATACGTAAACCCATAAAAACAAGTACAATTCACTAAAAGAGAACCTAGCTATTAATTCAAATAAAATGTTAGAATATAAATCAACATAATGCTACCCAGATCTAGTCATATATATATTACAATAACCCCAATTCACAAAAAGCACACATTACATTAATTTTACAAAAAATAATAAAAATAAATAAATCATGCATACATATGTAGCATTCTTGGCCAGCATTGTCCCAAATCTGGGACTCTGGCGAACTCAACCCCGATGATCGATTTTGATTCGAGACTAAACTCATTTCAAGAGAATCTCAATAATAGATTTGATTTTCCGACACCGAATCACCTATAAGCCCCGCCTTGAATAAGTAATCGTTGTCATCTTCCGCGCTATCCTAACCCATTATTATGTCCTCGCTTCTATTTAGCAACATATATGCATGTATACAAAAGTGATTGAGTTTTTCCTTTGAGTGTTATAATTTGTCAATTGCCTGTCTAAATCTCAATCCATAACACTTCCAATCTCATGTACTTCCTCCAGAAAATCTCTACAATCGCAAATAAACTTCATCAAATTTTTTTTTTTTTTTTTTGAAATCAAATTTTTTGGGTGGTCACTTGTCCAAGTGTAGCTCCGCCTTTGATTAAGCGTGTAAAAGTCTGGAAGTTGACAAGGATGGAAATAAATATAAGAATATGGTTTATATTTTTCTAAACAAAAAGTTGAAAAACTGGAATTTTGTCGAACATTCTAGTGTTACTGTTGTTTTTCTTTGTTGAATTTTTGAAGCATGTGAACGGGAATTTTCCATTTTCCCAAAGAAAATTGACAAGTTTTTAAAGTTAAAATCTATAGAAAGTAAATTCTGGCTGCGAATACTAATCATAGTCAGACTCAGAGAGCAATGTCAAGTTTCAACTACCCATTGTTGACTGCTGTCAAAAATGACTACAGGAATCGTAAGATTGACCGCAAGAGTAATCGCACACTCATATGCAAGAAAATATTATTTTACTTACATGGGGACCACACACTCACATGTGATCATCCATGCGATCACCCATGCGGGTTAAGTAGCATTTTTCGCCAAAAATATCATAGCAAATATGTTCCTGTGATTAAAATTACAATAATGTTATTTAATTTTTTTTTACAATCTTAATTGACCATACACTTGACAATTTTTTTGAAACAAATAAATTTAAAAATTACACATTTCCCCTTTTCTGGACTTGAAATCGGCTACAATCAACATAGGCGAAATTATAATTGTACACGAATAAAATATTTCGTATATAATTTTTTTTAAACAAATAAATTTAAAAATTACATATATTTTTTAAAAGTAATACAAAATGCTTTTTAAACGTGATTTAAAAATTACGCCTGTTAAAGGCAACAAGAATGACAGCTTTACAGGCAGTAGGTTTTCATTCATTTCCCTCCCTAAATTCTCAGTCGTTACAAGCCGTCGGGCCATATGGGTTGGCTTGGGCTCATGCCGATGCCTCAAAATGGAGCTCGATGTGAGCCACAGGTCGACGAGCCAAATTTACACCCCTAACTCAAATACATACAAAGTCCTCAAATCAGGCAAAATATTATTTTCTATCAACAAGCTAAAAACACACTTTTTGGAGATACATGTCAAGAATTTGTTGGCTTTAATACTTTCGAATATAAGGGAGCTGTATATAATTGGAATTTTTAATTATTTTTTGGAATTTAAAAAATTTAGGGGTATTCAATATAAATTTTTAAATACTCTATAAAAGTATTGGGGTATTTAATTGAGATTTTTATAGACATTTAAAAAGTCTTTAAAAATTACTGTGTATTTAATTAAACTTTTTAAAAATCTATGAAGTCTTGAAATATTCAAATTGTTAATGACTTTTAAAGAATTTTATAAAAATCTCTAAAGTACTAATTTTTAAACAAAAAGTACTCAAATAAAATCTCAAAATTTGTCTCTTATTCATCCCAAAAATTTGGGAATCTCACCAAAAAGAAAAAGAAAAAGGAAACATGTATTTTTGGTTTATTTTAGTATTTCTCTTTCTTTTACCCTTCTGTGAACAATAAAGTAATGATTTAAATTTTATCTTTTCTACTGATTATATTTGTTACTATTTGCTTTTTTTTTCTTTTTTTTTTTTTCACTCACTCTCTTTTATTTTTATCTCCATTTTCTATGAAAAAAATTAAATTGTAACTAAAAATTTCTTATAAGTTTTTTCCATTTTTCATCATTTTATATGGAAAATATTTATATTTATTTTGATTATTATTTATTTATTTAAGGTGACTTAAATTTTATTCTTTTGAAAATATTTTTATTATATGGGATGGTGAAAGAAAATTTTAGGAACCACCACCAAAAATTTCACTATGTTGTTCTAGCCTCACGTCAATTCTATTTTAATACAAGAAACAGTACCTGTTGACGTCCACCTGGCACTATCACATTTATCATTTATGTCTATGGTCACAAGATTACATCAAGGCCCACCTGAAATCCCACAAGATCTCGAACAAAAACAGGAAAGGGACATCTCTGAACCATCATCCCAGTTACTATACGCACACTGATACTCCTTACTTCGATTGTAAAAAGATTCACCCAAGAAATGCATTTTACAGGATTATTAAAAGGGAAAATACATAAACACATATCCTCCAATTAGCTGGTTGCCATGTTCCAGCCTACCGTCTTGGTCACCTTTTTGTGATATAAGAATCCTTCTCATGAATATATTTGATTTCTTTAACGACAAATTAGGTCCAGATAGGCCCCACTCTCAATTATATCTTTGAATCTTGCTACACGAACCTCATAGTTGACCGCAAGGATGACACCCCCACACACATCAGGGGGTGACTTTTTTTATTCACGTGGGGACTCACGCATTCATGTGAGAGCGCGGTCAAGTAGAGGATCATCCATGCGGGTTAAGTGGCTTTATCCTTACATCTTTTTGTTTCTTGCAAATAAATAAATTTCAGTCAAGATAAACAGCTACATTTGGATTGGAGACTAAGGGGACGTTCTCTTTGTTGTTTTCTGGCCTTTTTTGTTTTCGATTTTTCAAAACATTAAAAAAGCGTTCTCTTTCCTATTTTCGAAAATGAGTTTTTGAAAACAGCTGAAAATTTTGTGAAGAAAATAGAAAACAATTTTTTTACGTTTTGACTGTTTTCTTCACAAATCTGCCAAAACTCAAAAAATACGGGTTGGGAAATATTTTTTTCAAAACGACAAAAATAACGAGTTTTCAACAATCTCAAAATGGACACCTAAAACACAAAACACAAAACGAATTCAAAACTCAAAATTCAAAACACAAAACTGAAATACGAAGAGAACACCCCTAAACTTTTATAAAATGTTTTCTGGTATCGTCAGTCCACTCTCTTAGTCAAGAATGAGCAACGCCTGCCATTTAAGAGAATATCATGGTCGCCTGTTTGTCCCATGCATTTCTATTATATATACAGGTAGCTCTTTAGTGTTTGATCACCAGCATCAAATTCAGCTAAAGTTGATAGTTTCAACTTTCAATATAAGCCTCTTTGTCTTCTTCATCATCATCATCTTCTCCTCCTCCTCATTGTTCTTCGAAAATCAAAATGGCAACGGCCCTTGATGTAAATGGCACCAATGGCCAAAAGGAGATTGTTCGTCCGGTTGCAAACTTCTCTCCCAGCTTGTGGGGTGAACAGTTTCTCAATTTTTCTTTTGATACTGAGGTATCATCAATCCATCATTATTCAAGGATTCTATTTTTATTTTTTATTTTTTCGAATTCGGGACCTCCAAATTTCTTGGATTTAGTAACATGTTTCAGCATATAATGTTCTATAAAATTTCTATATAGAATATTGTTTTAAATTACCACAGTTAAAAATGAAGGAAATATTGAACAAAGTATATATTAACGATCCTCTTATTATATCTTTGTCTTTTGAAATTATACAGTTAGCAGAAAAATATGCCAAGGAGATTGAAAGGTTGAAGAATCAAGTGAGAGGCATGCTGAAAACTCAGGGAAAAGACATGGTCAAGACGATGAATTTGATCAACGCACTTGAGCGCTTGGGCGTCTCATATCACTTTGAAGATGAGATTGAAGAACTATTAGAACATTTCTTTAATCTCAACTCAGACTATGCAGATGAAGCCTATGATTTGTACACTGTTGCGCTGCATTTTCGTTTATTCAGGCAACATGGCTACCGTATATCTTGTGGTATCTTTGAGAAATTCATAGATGAGAATGGAAAATTTAAAGAGACTACTAAGAGTGATGCAAGAGGCTTGCTGAGCTTGTACGAAGCAGCATATTTAAGAGTGCATGGTGAAGATATATTAGAAGATGCCCTTGTATTTACAACAGCTAGCCTGAAATCCACTGCACCACATCTAAAATGTGGACTCGGAAAACAAGTAACTCATGCCCTTGTGCAATCCATCCATTTTGGGAACCCGAGAATTGAGGCACGTAATTTTATCTCCATCTATGAACAAGATGAGTCAAAGGATGAATTGCTGCTGAGGTTTGCCAAATTGGACTATAATTCATTGCAAATGCTACATAAACAAGAGCTCTACGAAGTCTCAAGGTAACATTATTGTTCAAATGCACGTGGATCTCTCTCTCTCTCTCTCTCTCTCTCTCTCTCTACACATATATATTCTAATAAAATTCTTTGAATTTACATTGCAGGTGGTGGAAGGAGTTGGACCTTGTTTCTATACTTCCTTATGCTAGAGATAGAGTGGTGGAATGTTTTTTCTGGGCTATGGGTGTTTATCATGAACCTCAATATTCGAATGCTCGAGTCATGCTCACAAAAACCATTGCGATGACATCAATAATAGACGATACATACGATGCATATGGTACGGTTGACGAATTAGAAATTTTTACGGAAGCCATTCAGAGGTGCGTATTTTATATTTCTGTCCTTCAACTGTATCCATAATTGTAATACAAATTATTTCTTAAAGTAATCAATTGTTTATCTATGATCATAATCAACAAAGTTCTTGTATTTTAGGTGGGATATTAGTGAAATTGATCGGCTTCCAGAATACATCAAACCGTTTTATAGTGCTCTTCTAAATCTTTATGAGCAATTTGATGAAGAACTATCCAAAGAAGGAAGATCTTATGCAATCTATTATGCAAAAGAAGCGGTAAGTACTATATTTTATGGTTACTTAACCAGTATTCTAAAGCTATTTTTTTTACGGCTGATTATTATTTTTGATACTGAATTTGTCCTTGTTAACTTAAAGAAATATTGTCTACTAATTTTATGCAGTTGAAAGAACTTGTGAGGACTTACTATGTGGAAGCCAAGTGGTTTATTGAAGGATACTTGCCACCATTTTCTGAGTACATGAACAATGCCCTAATCACATGCACCTACTGTTATCATACAACTACATCATTGCTCGGGATGAAATCTGTCACCAAGGAACAATTTGAATGGCTAAGCACCAAACCCAAAATGCTTGTTGCTAGCCTTATAATATGTCGACTCGTTGATGATATTGCTACATACGAGGTTTGAACATTCACTTAAAGTTCGTTATACACCAATTCCATGAAAAAGAAACTTTATTTCTCTTATCTAAATGCTTTCTTTAATTTTTTGCTTATTAATTGAAGGTTGAGAAGGAAAGGGGCCAAATTGCTACGGGAATTGAATCGTACATGAAAGAGAACGGTGTAACCAAAGAGGAGGCTGTGGATAATTTTTTTGAAATGGCTACTAATGCATGGAAGGATATCAATGAAGAGTGTCTCCGGCCAACTTTTTCTTCTAGAGAAATTTTAATGCGAATTCTCAACCTTGAACGCATTATCGATGTCACTTATAAAGGCAATGAAGATGGATATACACAACCACAAAAGGTTCTCAAACCACACATCGTTGCTTTGTTTATTGATCCAATCGAGGTCTAAATGGATAACGTTATGGATAATTTGATATCAGCAAATCTTAATTGTTATTTTCCTTTCATTTTTATCTTTCGTAGAGAAACTTCAAAATATAATCTTTGAGTAAGATTCTCAAATTACTCAAGCTCTGAGTATTTTAAGTTTACAATACACAAATTCAACATCAAAATATCTCAGGTTCGTTCATGAAGTATTGAATACTTAGTACTTGTCTGGAGTAGATTTTAGGTGGGAAAAATTGCTTTTTGTACCGTTACACACCAATTTCAGCCTTCTTTTTTGACCACATCCCTTACAAGTAGGACCCAACTGAGGCAACAACGGTCAAAAAATCAGTTTTTTGGAGGAATAAAAACAGCCTTAATATCCGGTACTAGGTATCAACAATGAAATTGTCAAATAATTTTGTTCATGTTTTATAGAATACTTATTAATTATCTGGTATTATTAGGTAGAAAATTCAACATTAACATTATTGCGAATATGATTGAAATAGCAACAAATGAAAGGATTATTAGACGTTATTTATAGAAAATCTAGAAAGCACAAAAATATCAATTCAACAAGACGACGTAGAAATATTTTTATATCTTCAGCCTCTAGCATTCCAAATCTCATAACAGCAATAATGTTGACATTATTCTAATATTTCCTCGGCAGCCATTTATATAAGGAAACTACAAGTGTACAACTAAAGTCATTAAAATATATTTTTCGAAATTTTAATCCCTCCATCACATGTTCGAGTCAAATGCGATGGCTGACCACTCGAATTGACTATTTGAAATTTTATAATGCCCCTGTTTGGTAGTCATTTTTGGGGGAGAAAATGTATTTTTGAATAGTTGATTGATGGAAAATGTGTAGTTAAAAATTAAGGAAAAGTTTTGAATTTGCGTGTAATATTATTTTATTGAAGAATATGTGATTGAAAATAAGAGAGAGAAAAATGCATTTTGAGAAAAATGACTATCAAACATGAGCAATATGTGTAAATAAAACAAGATAGTAATGTTTTCAGGACATATACAGGCAAGGCTATCCATCATTTCAACATTACCCACGGTCTCTGTCCAATTTTCTGAAGTATATAAGTCTCCAACCTTTCAGAAATAGGCACACAGGTATGTTGAAAACTAGCGGTGGAAAAGCACTCAATAAGAAACAAAATAGTAGGTGGAAATAATATTTTGCTCAATCTCAGAACAATTTTTTTTTACAGCTCTACTGTGTGTTTTCAACTTTCCTCACACTTCCAAATGCTTCAATCTACAACTATTTATAGGTCTCAAAGGACATCTAGAATATCTCACATACATTCACCTCATAAATTCAGTACTTTGAATTGACTCATACATGTATCTTATGAACATAAAAATTTGTGTAGTCAAAAGAAACATTATGTTAAATCATTTTCATTTTCCAATATCCTCCCTTAAACATGATTTCCTGCAAACTCCAAGTGAGGCTCTCAACTTCATGAATGTATTGACTTTGAGGGGCATTGTGAAAATATTTTTCACTTGATCCTCGTTCTTCACATATTTCACAGGGATCTTCTCATTGGAAATACAATCTCTAATAAAGTGAAACCTTTTGTCAATATGCTTGCTTCGTTCATGGAGTACTGGATTTTTTGACAATGATATAGCTGACTTGTTGTCCACATTAATTTCTGTAGCATCCATTTGCACAACTCCAATTTCTTTAAGAAGATTTCTAAGCCATATAGCATGACAAACACAAGAAGCAGATGCAACATATTCAGCTTCGCATGCAGACAACGTCAATATTGGTTGTTTTTTCGAGGTCCATTTGAGAGCAGTGGAATGAAAATCCAGTTGTGCTTTTATGATCATCGATATCTCCAGCCCAATCGTTATCACAATATCCCTTAAGCTTGTATTAAGAAGAAGAGTAAAATAACCCATAATCAAGTGTACATTTAAGGTAACGAAGAATTCTCTTTGCTGCATTTAAATTAGTAGTAGGATAATCCATCTAACGACTAACCAATCCAACACCAAAAAGAATATCCGGTCTAGTACATATCAAATATCTCAAACTCCCAATTAGGCACTTAAAATAAGTAGGACTTATAGTTTCTCCTTCTTCATGTTTTGACAACTTCATTTCGACAGGAGTTGCTACCAGGTAGGAATTGATCATGTTAAACTTCCCAAGAATATCTTTGGCATAACTTAGTTGTGAAGCCTTTATAGCATTCTGCAAAGAAACCTTTTGTTGATCTATATGGCATGCTATTATAGTACTACTTGTCATGAGTTGGGATTATGAGTCTCATTACTTTGAATGCTTAAAAGAACTGTGTTTTCCAATATGGAATGCTACTCCGAGAAGCAAGTCACACCCGAAGCACTTCCCATGAAGATACAATACTAATTGGAATGATAATCATAATCACTACCAAACAGTTGACATGTGATATTTTATCAAAAATTTAATTTACTAATATATGCCTATCTTCTTAAAATATAGAGAAAGTATGACCGGAATAATCTGGCAAAATGTTGGGTTTGCATTGGTGACTCTCCTGGGGGGTGTTAAAGGATTAGGCTCCTGTTGAAACAAAAACTGATCATGGGAAAGCTAATTGCTTGAAAGGTTTTGCCTCTTCCGTTATAGTTCTCTACGACATAAGTGCAGATCATTTGGACGTCATTTAGGCATCTCAAAATTATTTTTGTAAGTATTCTGTTCATTTTTTTATTAAAACCTTAGCTTTTTTTAGGTCATTCTGAATTCTTGCCTACATATTAATGTTGAGAAATAAACTTTATTTTGTACTAAATAATATGGGCTTAAGGATTTTGATCATAGACCCAATTCAATTAAAAAGCCCAACAAAGCTTAGAAAGATCCATGTAAATATCTAAGTAAATGATGTGATCATAAATGTGGTAATATGTCAAGCAGATTGTGTGATTTTAGAAAGTTTATCTAGAATATTCTAGAAGTCAGAAGTCTCATAAAAATATGTGGTCTAGAAGTCTCTAAGAAAATGTGTAGTCTAGAAATTTCATTTAAACCTACATAAAGGGGTAGATTCCTTCCATTTTGTAACAAGCCAAGTGTATGAGTTTTGAAGTTGAGAAATACAAGTCTCATTTTGTTAACTTATTTCTTTCTATCAGTGTTGTTCTTCCTATAAACTTTAGTCAATCCAAGTTAGTAAACTTCTCTTTCTTGCAACAATTAATCGACCCTGTTCGGAAAAAATGGTATAGTACAATTTAGTGATCTTTCGAATTCCTTGTTTAGTTGGACGAAGAGAGAATTAGATGAGATTTCGTTCAAGTTTAATAAAAAAATTAATGATTGTCTTGGACTTTGTTGAACTGAGTCACTGACATCTCTCGTGCTCACTGATTTACTGATAATATTTAATTATGGTTTGCATTTACTGACTGAATGATTTTGACAAAACTATTTGCTAGAAGTGAATATGAGTATGATGCAAATTGTGTAGATTGAATGCATGAGAAAAGATGCTCAGATGGATTGCTAAGTTTGGTTGAGCCCTAACGTGAAATTATCCTAGCTGATGATGACTTTCCCCAAACTGGGCATTTGCTTGCGGATTGCAAAAATCATATTTCCTCCTGGGGACTTGCAATATCAAAGCGAAGCTGATAGAAGTGAGATTTTTTATGTCAACAAGGGACCCAAGAAGCTTGTTGATGGTTTTATTATTAGTAGCCTTCCATTGTGCACAAAGGATATGTTGTTCAGTGAGACTAGCTAGCTATGCTACCCACCATAGGCATTAAATCTTTGGTACCCCGTTGCACCAATAAAAGGGGAAAAAGTTATAAAAACTTCTATCATACTCTTATTTGCCGTTGATTTTGTGCATGTTTATCAAAGCTGGTCAAACTCTATTTGTATCCACACAATCCTTAAGATCTACAAAATTAGTCTACTTTTACTCACTTATTAGCCACACATTTTGTAGAATCCACAACTTATAATCTAATAAAATCTTTTTCAAACATTCTCTTTATTAAGTTGCCTTAAGAATATTAAGACCTGATTTACGGGATTGATCACTTGATAATTCTTTTCATTAGAGTGCTTAAAGATTATTTATAGATATATTATTTATCTTTGATGGCTAATCCAAAGCACAATGATTTTATACAAGTCAAAATGCTGTATGATTGTGACTATAGAATCAATTGAAGCTTTCAATGCATTAAATTGATTATGTCTTCTTCTTCTTTTATTTACGGTTTCATTTCGTTTGGCCTTATCATTTGTAATAATGATTGACTTTGGCTCTTTGAATAGCATAAAACTATTGACAGTGTCCTGGCTCGAGGCGAGAAGCTAGATAGTTTGGTTGAGAATAATCCAGAACTCAGTGCAGCTCCTCATGTATGTTTATGTAATTAGCTTGTCTGATGTGTAAAATACATGTAACCCTGAAAATGTGCACAATCCCAAAATGGAACTGTCTTCCCAATTGTAATTTAAGGAATTGGATTGCTTGCTTAACCCTTTGTCCATGGTTTTAACATAATTACAATTAAAGCCACCAAATGTGACAGATCAATAATTTTAGGATGCACATCCTTCCAGATTTTAGGAATAATCTTGGAAATTTCTTACGTAATACTTAATCATTGGCGTTGGTAAACTTAAAAATTGGAGAAACAATAAATTATTGTAGGGTGTTAGAGGCAATAAAAATATGATGAAATGAACACGTTATTGAATTCATTGATTCCAAAGGAATACTGCAACGCAATCACCTTCTAATTTCTGTTGATCCATAAGAATACCAAATATCTAAGCATAAAAACTATTTAATTCGCCCACGAATATAGAGGATTTGGACTCGTTGATTTTAAATATCAAATATCGAAAATTTAAAAAATTGGAGAAGATCTCAACAATTAATATTTTATTTCAATTCAAAAACCATCGTGTGCTATTAAGGCTTACAACCCTTATTTAAAGCAATAACTAAAATTTAGATAAAGATTAAATCTAGATAAAAACTAAAATTAATAATGAAATTCAATCATCATCAAGATCAATGATTAAAATTAGTGATTACGACTGGATCTTCATAAAAAATTCTAGAGAATAATATGGTACAGATAATGAGTAGAGATCTGGCTTTAGACGTGCAACTATGTTTTAATTGTTCTGGTGTAGTTGAGGAAAACCTATAATTTTCTGTGCTGATACGATCTCCTTGTGCTTGCTGAAACTTGAAACAGATGTTCTACAAACAATCGAATAAAACCAATCCTGTCCAAATCTTGTAAATGCTTCTGAAGCTAGTGGATTATCGAAACTTGAAGTTACTTGGTATAGTTTGAATGTAGCGTTGCATACTTGTTTTTATCTTTTATAAATGTTTTGAGGCGATTCTTTTGCCCTATGTATCTTGGTTTACGGATAAGGAAAATATGTATACCAACTTTTCTGTATATCAGTGTGCCTTCTATCCACAATAGCTTTTATTCAGCCCAGCTGCGAATGATATATATATATATATATATATGATTTCATTTTTGGTGAATCATAATACTTCTCGCCATTTTCATAAGTACGTGTGATTTGCTTCCTAAACTCGAATGTTTGAGATTGTGTTACTGAATGGTGTCGGAATAAAGAAATGGATTTAATTCTTTAATTCATCAAAGGTACGTAAATTTTAACTTCAGTTATGTTTATCAATAAAAATACTAATGCTCAGAAAATCATATAAAGGGTTATATACAATACCTTCTTTTTGTTTTCGTAACTATGTGTGATTTCCTTCCTAAACTTGAATGTTTGAGGTCGTGTTATTGAATGGTGTCGGAATAAACAAATGGATTTAATTCTTTAATTCATCAAAGGTACGTAAATTTTAACTTTGGTTATGTTTTATCAATAAAAATACCAATGCTCTAAAAATTGCTTAAATTGTTATTTACAATACTTTTTTTTTTCCACAAGTATGTGTAATTTCCTCCCTAAACTTGAATGTTTGAGGTCTGTTACTAAATGGTGTTGGAATAAACAAATGGATTTAATTCTTTAATTCATCAAAGGTACGTAAATTTTAACTTTGGTTATGTTTTATCAATAAAAATACCAACGCTCTGAAAATTGCTTAAATTGTTTCCTTATTTTTGTTTTCACAAGTGCGTGTGATTTCCTTCCTAAACTTGAATGTTTGAGGTCGTGTTATTGAATGGTGTCAGAATAAACAAATGGATTTAATTCTTTAATTCATCAAAGGTACGCAAATTTTAACTTTGGTTATGTTTTATCAATAAAGATATCAACACTTTGAAAATTGCATAAATTGTTATTTACAATACGTTCTTTTTGTTTTCACAAGTATTATGTGATTTCCTTCCTAAACTTGAATGTTTGAGGTCGTGTTATTGAATGGTGTCAGAATAAACACAATAGATTTAATTCTTTAATTCATCTAAAGTACATAAATTTCAATTTTTGTTGTGTTTTATCATTATTAATACTAACAATGAGAAAATCTTATAAATGGTTAAATCAAGACGTGGATCGAATCAAAATAAGCAAATAATTCTAGAGAAACTCGAGAATTTTTTATTTTTTATTTTTTAGGAGACACTTATGTGATTTGACTCCCCAATGTGACAATATTACTTTACTATTTAATCACTCGTCATCATTTACTCTTGCTAGTATAGGTCTCAATTGGCTTAGGGGTCGTGCTGGCCTGTTGGCCATGTTCGTAAAAGCTCGCCCAAAAAAAATTTAACAGATTAAAAATAAAAATTAAATGAAACTAAATGATATGCGTGATGAAATTAAAATCGTCTCTTATTTTTAGGAGGAATAATATAGAAAATGAAATCAGTTAATATAATAAATGGACAAGCTATTAATGCGGGCATTGTGTGGAAGCTATTAATATGCGTTTACATTCTCTCCATAGCCTTCCTCTCCAGGTTTGCTTCCCCATGGCATAACACTTTCTCTCAAAGTTTCCATTTTGATTTTTCTGTTTTGAAACTCAACAGGGAATAATCAATATTAGTTTCTTACATTTCACATATTCAGGTAAGTTTTTCGTTCGATTACTTTCTTTTGTTCTTTGTGCGCCTTTCGTTATTTTGATTATACAGTCTAATCATATTGAAAAAGTATCTGCCTCGTGTTTGGTATCATTGTGTATGACATCAATTCTGAGCAAGCATTTGATTTGCATTTGTAGATGGTTATTTGTTTCTTGACCGAGGTTGAGACAAATTAAGTCAGTTTCGAAAATATTAAAAGCTGAAATCTGTTTATTTTAAGAAAAAAATTAAAACAAAAACCGAGTTTATAATTAAACTGTCAATTTTCCATTGTTTTATATTCGAAATTGAGAATGCAGGACAGGGGAAATGATGATAGGCTATCTGCTTTTCTTTGCATTCTTGATCCACACCAATGAAGCTAAAGGTGGCATGGGGAAGCCGCCACCACTTCCTTTAAAGAAATGGATGACTCTAAGTGGTATTACGACTAATTTCCCCCTTTTTTCTTAATCTTTGTAAGTTAAAATTAGTTTCACTTGCACATGGATCAGATCGTGATTGTGTCGAATTTTCAGGTGGTGAACCTCAGATTGTAGCGAACGGCGGATTCTCTGGACTTTTTCCTGCCTCCAGTATCACAGCATATCAGTTTGCTTTGTTTAATAGCTTGCCTGGTGCAATCTTGCTCTGCGATCTCCAATTTACACGGGATGGCCAAGGCTTTTGCGAGTCAGAAATAACTCTTCAAAATACAACCAACCTCGATGACGTAGATCCGAAAGGAGAAAAGACCTACAACGTAAACGGGCAAGAAATTCATGGATGGTTCGGGTTGGACTATGATGCTGTTTATGTTTTCAACAACGTGACATGTAGGCCCGGGCGTGTTTAGTATGCAATATAATTTTTATTTTATGATTCACTTTACCGAACGAGCCATCAATGTTGCCTTTGTTGTCTACAGTGAACCAAAATATATTCACTAGACCACCATGGTGGGATGGACAAGTGATTAATATGCCTCAAGATGTAGTTTTCAGCTTCAAAACTCCCCCAAGATTTTGGATAAATGTTCAGGTCTCATCTCTTATTTCTATAAATATTAGCAATAATTAACGGAAATTTGTTTCCTGATAACTTCCTATGTAAATCTTTGTGCAGTATGACAGTTTCTACAATCAACACAGAATAAGTCCAGAAGATTTTATCCTTAGTGGTATGGCCGATATACAGCCGGAGTTCATTTCGTCCCCCGAGATCGGTTTCTTGAAGAGCATTGGACCGAAGGTTAAGGATGCGAAAACAAAAATAATTTTCAAGTTTCTTGGAGCAGATGTTGTAGAACCCACAACCAAAGAGAAATATGGTTCACTAGCGACCAAGCTACCGATGATAAAATCATTTGCGTCCGGGATTGTTGTCCCCCGACAATATATATGGCCTACTAATAATGGATATTTGCAGGCTGCGCCGACAAATCTAGTGCTTGATGCTCACAAACTAGGGCTTGAAGTATACGCTGGTGTTTTTGCAAATGACGACTACTTAAGTTACAATTACAGCTATGATCCAACAAGGGAGTATCTTCAGTATGTTGATAATTCTCAGTTTTCAGTCGATGGGGTGATTACTGATTTCCCTGTAACTGCTTCAGTAGCTATCGGATGCGTATATCAGAACCAGAAAGCTTCGAGGACAATAAAAACTCTAATAATATCACACGATGGAGCGAGTGGGGATTTTCCTGGATCCACTGATCTTGCCTATCAGAAAGCCATTGATGATGGTGCTGATATAATTGATTGCTCCGTCCAATTTTCAAAAGATGGAGTCGCTTTCTGTTTAACTTCACCCGATCTTACGGATTCAACCACTGCAGCTACGCTGTTCATGGATCAAGCTACAACGGTACCAGAAATTCAACCAGACAATGGAATTTTCTCTTTTGATCTCACCTGGACTGAAATTCAATCTCTAAAGCGTACGTGTTTGTTTATTTTGTTGGATTGATATATCATCATTTTCCATTTGTGACATTTCTATTCTCTGGTTTTTTCAGCTCAAATTCAGAATGCTTTCCGAGACCTTATTAGAAATCCACTAAACAAGAATAAGGGAAGGTTTATGATGCTTTCTGAGTTCTTGGAACTTGCTAAGACCAAGGCAGTAAGTGGAGTTCTAATTAATATAGAGAATGCCGCGTATTTAGCATCTAATAAGGGTCTGGACCTAATTGGAACCGTCTCAAAAGCTCTAAGTAATGCCTCGTTCGATAAGCAATCAACTCAGAAAGTTTTGATTCAGTCTGATGACAGTTCAGTGCTGTTAAAGTTTAAGGATATTCCAACTTATCAGAGAGTGTTAGAAATCAAAAAGGATATAAGTGGTACACCCGATGAATTAGCGCAAGAGGTCAAGAAATATGCTGATGCAATTAACGTGATAAGACGTTCCATCATCACATCTACGGATACATTCTTTACCAAGAATTTCACCAACATTATCCCAGCAATGCGTGCTGCTAATGTATCAGTCTACGTTGGAATTCTCAGGAATGAGTTTGAAAATCTTCTCCTCGATTATTATTCCGATCCTTATGTCGAGATCGCCACTCTTGTTGATGCTCACGTAGATGGCCTTATAACAGATTTTCCAGCAACTGCAAATTCATATATGAGTAAGTATTAGTTCGGTACAACTGCATAATCTGTATTGAATATGTCACATTAACCCAGTAACACGATGCCATTTTCAATCCTGCTGCAGGGTCTCCTTGTAATAATAAAGCAGCTCCGTACAAAATATCAGGAATTATTCCGGGTGATATGCATTCAAGTGCAAAGCAAAAGGATCGAGCACCAACAGCAGCACCAGCACCAGATCACGACGGACCCCTCCTCACCATCGAAGATATCGTTGATCCACCATTGCCTCCGGTCGCCAAGATTTCTGCATCAAACACGACCTCCCCGAGCTCATCTCCTACTACTGCTCCTGGACCAAAATCTTCAAGCAGTTCAGCAACAGTAACTAAGGCAGGTCTCTGTATTGCCACAGTTTTTGGGGTACTTGGTTTCTTGACTCTTGAATAAGCTCGGTCGATCAATTTGGCGTGTAATTGACTCGTCAACAATGATACTACAATGTTGATCTTCGATTCTTCATGACATAGAATATGTAGACATAGAATGTATGCATCATAAATTACATTTGTACAACAATAGATATTCAGCTGTGTTGATTTGTGAAACAAGATTGTCCATGAGTCTTCAAGATAAACACCATGAAAGAATTTTTTTCCCCTATAGTAATGTCCCAACAAACTTGCAGATTAACAAACTTCAAAGCTAATATTCAGTCAATAGTCAGATTTCTTGAGATTTTTTGAGTCATATTCTGTGACTTGGGAAACTAGAAAGACTTCCAATTTTCTTCATGATATATATATATATTTTGATAGGTAATTTTCCTCATGATATTAGTCATATATCACATTTCTTCTAAGGTTTGTAATAAAGATCTTGAAAGAGTCATACCTCAAAAACTAGCTATTGAAGTTGGAGAGCATAATTGTATATAAATCACAGACTGGAAGCTCATACTTTCGATATGGGATTCAAATCTCATACCTTGCAATAGGAACCATGACAATCCACCATGCTCCACAATCTCGGCACCCACGTCGGATTGGGTTTGCACTAGCCCATGACTAGCCCTGGATGAACACTGCTATGCTGGTATCACCACACGCGTCACTTGATTGCAATCAGGATAATTGATACCTACTCCAGATACCATTGATATAGATGTTTGAAGGGTCATACCTTGAAAGCTAGTTATTGAAGTTGAATAATCCAAGTCTGTATAAATCATGTGAAAATTACACCCCACCAGGTGTTTGAAGATCTGAGTGCAAAAATCAGGTATTTAATTAATTAATAATTAAATTATTATATTTACAAACCCTAAATCATTTCTCTCACATCCATCTCCTCTCTCTCTCTCTCTCTTGTGTCTTCTCTCTACTCTCTCCTCTCTCTCGCCGCCACCGCTCTCTTCCTCGCCTCTCGTCTTTTTCCCTCTATTGCCGCGCCGTCGCCACCACGAAAGCCACAACAGCATCATCGCGACATTTGGCGATGACGGTGCCGCTATTCGCGGCGATACTGCAGTGGCTGTCGTGCGATGTGCTCACCGTGCGGTGCCTCAAGCACAAAGCCGCGCGAAGCTGTCGAGCGCAAAGGAGAAAACGCAGATGGTGTATGCAGATGGTGGTATTTTTTGATTTTTTGAGTTCTTATTTTTTGATCTCCAAAGTTGGAGAGCGTCGAAGCTCTGAAACGTCTAGTCCGACTTCAGATCTGGCGATTGTAGTTGGTGGTGTGGCGGTGTGATGTGGTGTGGTATTGTTGCTGGGCGGTGAAGTGGTGAAGACAAATTCACTTTTTAGGCGGTGGTGGTCCAGGGGCTCTGAATCCACCCAATAGTGACACCGGAGTTGATGGGATGATTAGTGTGATAGGTCACGAACTAGCTGAATTATCGTCTAACCCATTGGTGAATGCTTGGTACACCAGCGAAGACGCACTAGCATTGACAGAAATTGGAGATCTATGCGGAGGACTGTATGGGACAGGTGGTGGCGGAGGGTACATTGGGCAGGTCGTGAGGGATAAACAAGGACGAACTTACAATTTGAATGGGAGAAAAGGTAGAAAGTTTTTGGTGCAGTGGATATGGAGTCCAGTTATCAAGGCGTGTGCTGGTCCCAATGCTTTAGACTAGTTGCGGAGTGAGCAACTGGGGGCGGTGAAGACAAATTCACTTATTTTTAGAGTTTTTCGTTTATAAATAATATTTGTACATGTATAATATATATTTTTTGCTGGCTGTGGTGTGGTGTGGTGATGGGGGTTATGTTGTTGGATTTGATGTGGTGGCGGTGATGATTGGTGGAGATGGTTGGTGATTTTGGAGGTGGGAAAGGGATTGGGGATTTTTCGATTTTGGAAGATAGTGGTGGTGTGGTCTTGGCTCGCAGGTCAAGGGTGGAGGTAGTCGTAGTGTTGGTGGCGACACACGATCTGGTGTGTGTGACCAATTATCTGGTTATATGTGACCAAATTTTCAATCGTGACCTAAAAATTGTGATCAAGTACTAATCTGTGACCTAAAAAATTGATAATATGTGACTGAAAAATTTCTGTGACCAGCTAACTGAAAAACTGTGACCTACAATTTGTGACCTCAAAATAAACTGTGACCAGTAAAAATAATTTTGAAATAATTTATGACTTATTAATTTGACAATATGTTACCAATAAATAATTTGTGACCTTAACTATAAATCTGTAACCAATAATTGTATAATTATGATTTTATTATATTTAATTAATAAATATATTTAATTAATTATATATAAACTTGATTTTTGAATTTTTAAAATATATACCTGATTTTTGAATTGGTGTAAACTATACACCTTAATTATGAATTTTTCCCAATCACGACAATTTGTGTGTCCAAGTAATGTCAAAACAATTGAGGTGAATCGGCCAATTCTTTACTTCTCTTACCAATTTGCTAACTTCCAATTTTTTACCTTAATCTAAACAAAAAATCAAGTGGACCAGCTTCTTAAGCCAGATACTTTCATCCACAAATGTGTACTGACCCATTGGTCACATGAGACACATAATATCATTAACGAAAGTCTTCCACTTCCAAAATTGCTTGCTTTGGTGTACTGACCCATTGGTCCCATGAGACACATGATATCATTACCGAAAGTCTTCCACTTCCAAAATTGCTTGCTTTTGGGTTCATATGAGTCGAGGGAGAGGGAGGAGTGCTGGAAGCAGACTATAAACAAAACTCAATTATTTGACCACAAAAAGCTCTATTATTTACATCCACTATAACAATATAGAAACAATTTGTTACTATTTTATACGCCAGACAAGGGTTCATCTTGAGGCTACCGTGTCAAGAGTTCGAATCTTGAAATATGAATTTGACTATTGGGTAAGTGCAAGTGTACAAGTAGTCTTCCACTCTATATTTTTGGAGGCATAATCTGTAATTTACCTCATTCACCAAGACTTAGGGTAGGACAAATGGGGGCGTCAGTAATGTGGCGTAATCCAAAAAAAAAAAGACTGTAGAGTAAAGTCTCTTGTGGGATGACCGAATTGATGGAGTAAGTGAGCAAAGTTCGATTTCTCCTGCCAATACTTTCTTTGTTAAGTTTATCGTATCGAATTTGCCTAGTGTGATTAATTTGATTGACATGATTTGCAAGTTATTGTATCAGTCTAAGAATTTATTCAGTACACACTCGAAGGATAGTGGTTGCGGTCTCGGCCAACAAAAAAAAAAAAAAAACAAGAAGAAAAAAGGGAAGACGTAGAGTAAAATTAAAAATGAAAAAAAGCTGATTCGATTTGGTGTTATTGTTGAGTTGAAGCCATTCACTCTGTTCTGGCCATCACCATCATTGCCCAGCTTCTACTTGAACTAAATCCCTTTTTCTTTTCCTTTGGGTTCTGTCTCTCTCAAAACACACTCTGTTGTTTGTGTCCCTCTTTGATCTCTCTCTATCTGTATCAATCCTTGATTCTGTGTATTAAAAATTACTTTTCACCAACTGGGTTTTTTCCTAGAATTCCAGAAAGTGACTTGTAAAGTGAAAGACTCCAACTTTTGACTCTTTGATCCCTGTTTTGGGTGTTTTGATCTGTGGGTTCTAAAGATGACTGTGGACGAAATTAGAGCTGAAAATGGAAGTTATGACAAATTTCCCGTGGGTCTGCGTGTTCTTGCTGTTGATGATGACCGAATTTGTTTGAAGCTATTGGAGACTCTGCTTAGAAAATGCCAGTATCATGGTATTTGTATCTCTTATGGTTTGCTTTTAATTGATTTTGACCCCTCTTTTGATGTTGAAATTCGATTTAGTTTTTAGATTCTTTCTTTCAAATGTAATTGTTGGGATTGCTCTAATTTATCTTAGATTTTGAAGTGGGGTTTGTTCAATTATGCATCAAAATTCTGAACCTAATATTTTAAATTGTGCATTCATTGCTCTGGATTCTGTTGCTCCAATCTTTGTTTTTCCTTATGAAGTTTGGTTTAAAATTTGATTTGGTTTTGCCTTAATACTTCATGCCTTCACCTAATTTTTGGTCCTCCTATATTTGAACCTGGTTATGTTTATACATCCTATTTTAAGTTATTTTGCAAATGATGTTGACCTCCATGAGGTTCTCCAGCTATGCTGAAAGACGTTGTTTATTTCATTTGGTGGATCTCATCTCCCAATGAGTTATTTCCCTTGGCTAGATCCTAAATCAGTCATCTTTATCATTTTAGTCTGAAATAGGCTGCAGTAAATAATTTTGCAATGTTTGGCATGATTATAGGATTAGTATCTTGCACCTAAACTTCATGTTCGCCAAGTGATTCCATTAATTGGCAGTGTTCTGGTAGATTTTGATGCTTATCATTTGTATTATTTAAGTTTGTCTTTTTTATTTTCCTCGATTCTGAGTTCAAGACTGTTAGAGCTCCAGTCTACCCGCCATTATTGATTTCATGGTGGCACTTGAATAGATCTTTATCATTCACTTTTATATGTTTTGATTTAATAAATATAATCAAATTCACCTTTTTGAGATTGTTTGCGGTTTTTACAGTTACTACAACAAGTCAGGCACGGCAGGCATTGAAAATGTTGAGGGAAAATAAAGACAGATTTGACCTGGTAATCAGTGATGTGCATATGCCAGACATGGATGGTTTTAAGCTTTTGGAGCTTGTTGGTCTTGAACTGGACCTGCCTGTCATTAGTAAGCTTGAGTGGGCAATTTGTTCATTGATTGAATTTGCATTTAAAATTTTGTCATCTTTATCTTTTGGCATGAATACACAAGTGCACTGCTTTAGCTTCAATATCTCTTGCCATATTTGAATTTGTCATCTTAGCCCAAATGATTACCTTTTTCTTTTTTTGGTTTTCTGTGAACGTGCATAATTACCAAAACTTAATGCTTTGAACTCATTTTGAATTTTTTTTTTCTGCTTTGAATTTATCTCAGTGTTGTCCGCAAATAGTGATCCAAAACTTGTGATGAAAGGGGTTACTCATGGTGCTTGTGATTATCTGGTGAAACCTGTCCGAATTGAAGAGCTGAGAAATATATGGCAACATGTAATCAGGAGAAAAAAGCCTGATTCCAATTCCCAAAACAAATCAACTACTCAAGACAAGGCTAATCAAGCAAGTGGAGGAGGTACTGGGACTTCACATGTAGGTAATCCAGGTCAGAATGGGAAACATAATAGAAAGAGAAAAGATGATGAAGATGAGAGTGACGATAACGGACATGAAAATGAAGACCCTGCGACACAGAAGAAGCCGCGGGTGGTATGGTCTATTGAGCTTCATAGGAAGTTTGTTGCATCTGTGAATCAACTGGGCATTGAAAGTAACTTTTATATCAGTACTTTTCATTGTATGTCTATTTTATGTAATGTTTATACCATTAACGTTCCTTTTTTTTCATCTGGGTTTTTGATGCAGAAGCCGTCCCTAAAAGGATCCTTGACCTGATGAATGTTGAAGGGCTTACCCGGGAAAATGTGGCAAGCCATCTTCAGGTACTGATTTTTCCATCTTTATTTGTCATTTCCATATTCAATGAAAGTTCTTTTCATCTATTCTGAAATGTAAAGAACTAGATTACTTTACCAATCAGTTCTGAATAGGGGAATAAAGTGGACAGACATCATCAGGAGTTAGGATCATGACATGGCTTTGCAGTTTTTAACAAATGCAAAATTGCATGCTTTATTTTGATCATAATAATAGCAGGGTGCGGCATATATCACTCTATGGTGAGGGGAGGATTCTGTGGGTGTGTATAGTGAAGGCATGTTCTCTTGATGAATAGGTACCTAGAAATAAGAAAGAAAAGGAATCTTCCTAAACTGAAAATTCATCCTTCAAACTGGCATGCCAATGGTGAAATTAGGCTACCTTTCAGTTGCCACTCAAGAAAGATATCAACAACAAAAGTTGTACATCAAAATCCCCTTAGCCACCAGTCGTCATCCCCCCCCCCCCACAAACCCATCACTCAAATATTAAGGGCCATTGTGAGGAAGAAAATCTAATCAATCATTTGATTTTATTGATATGATACTTGCAACGTGTTCATTGTTGCAGAAGTATAGGCTTTACCTGAAAAGGATCAGTTCAGTTGCAACCCAACAAGCGAACATGGCTGCAGCACTAGGGATTAAGGATTCTCCTTTTATGCGTATGAGTTCACTTGATGGGCTTGGAGATTTTCGAACCTTGGCTGGATCAGGAAGATTTGCGAATGCTGCGTTATCTCCTTATACAACAAGACTAAATAGTCCTGCTGGTGTGAACCTTCGGAGCCTTACTCCGGCAGCACTAATCCAACCAAATATTGCTCAAAACTTGAGCAACTCCATCAGTGCTCTTGGGAAAATTCAGCCAGTCATTTCAGCTGCAAACCAAAATGCAAGTTTATTTCAAGAAATTCCATCGTCATTGGAACTGAATCAGTTACATAATGGATGCACCATGGGCATTGGAAATTTCAATTCTATGAATGACTCAACATTCAAAGACCCCAGAGCAGCAATTGGTAGCTCAAACAACTCTTTAATCCCTGCTCCAAATAATCCTAGGATGCAAAATGGCGACGCCCAGCTAACATTGAGTGAGGAAGAATTTGGAATTCAGTCTTCTCCCAACGTAGTTTCTATTAACGCCGAACCATATAACACCTGCGTCAGTATTTCCTCGAATTTTCTGGATAATGGTAAACGTAATGAGAACTGGCAGAGTACCTCTCAATTGCCTAAGTTGCAGTCAAATTCGTTGCCTTCTACTGATTCTTTTCATAGTCAGATGCCTCTGAATAGTGTGCGAGATAATAATTCTTCGAATGGTCCTCAATTACAGCACAACCCACTTGATATTTCTTCCACCACCATGGTTTCAGCATCTCTCATAGATTCAAGAGGAGAGGTTCAATGTCAAGCTGTGGTTGGCGATGTTCTTCATAACATGAGCCAAGTACCAAGTCAGGGGTGGGGAGAACAAAAACTGAATTATAGCCAAAACTTAAATAACGCATTTGGTTCCTTTAACTCCCATATTCCTTCCAATGGCATTGGATCTCCCTTGTGCCAGGGTTTTGACCAGAATAATGGAATCTTCAATGGAAAGATTGACATGTTCTTAAGTGGCCAATTAAATGAAGGTGCTTCAACTCTTATGCAGCAGAATGAAATTGAAAATTCAAATACTGAGTCAAGAATGAGATCCAACGGAAACCTTCTTTTGGAGCAAACGAAGCTGCAAGGTGGTTTAGTTCCCCAAAGTTATCATTCCTTGGATGATTTAATGAATGTAATGATCAAACGGGTATGACACCTTTATGAACTTGTTTTCTGTCATTTCCTGATGTCTAATACTTTCGTTAAGCCCCTGATTGGTTTACATAAAATTCAGATTTTTGGAGATTTTGATAAAAGTTGATGAAATATGTGGTTAAAAAGTTGATAAAAATTGTGGGTCCTATGAAATGTGTGGTTGGAAATGAATTTGAGGAAAAATGAGTTTTAAAATGGGGGCTAATTATATTTTACTATTACGGTGAACTAGATTTAGAAAGTCGTTTGGATTTGGCCTTAGTTTGATTCCGTGGTAGTTACCAAATAATTTCTCAAGTACTTTATATGGAAATGGTTGGTAACGTGTTGCTTAATTTGGGTGCATCATATAACTCTGCAAATAACAAAATGCAATGATTTCTTCGCTCTAGAATTACATTCTCTTAGAGATACTTGATTATTTTGGAAATTTTTGTACACATTAAAGTTTTCTTCTTCTCATTAAGAATGCAAAACACTATAATACTTTTTAAATGTGCAAAGTTTTGTTTAGATATGCTAAAGAAGTCATCAATCATTTCTATGACGTAATTTTTTGTTTTGGTTTATGTTGTGTGATACCTACGTATTCTATTTTTTCTTGACATTTGAATTTGAAATTTTATCTGTTTCTCAGTTTCAAATTAATCCATTCTAGTGTCATCTCTCTTCACACCACACCTGTTTCGAACTTTTAGATTAGCTTGTATTGTAGCTCAATATCTCTGATGGAGATACTTCTCGACAGTCAGTAGAAAATTACTCAAACTGGAGTTGCCTTCATGCATTCAAGTGTATCTTTTGCTCTTACCTGTGAATTCTGCCAGCCGAGAAATTTTTATTATCCTTTTCCTTTACCCTTTTTTCCCTTTTGCACATGCACGTGGATGTTGCCTATTTCACAGTATTTTTCACCTTGTCCATTATTTAAACCAGATCATGTCAATGAAAGATCTTGGTCTTCAATTTTTTAGTGTTTCCCTTATAGATACCCTGAATGATACATATTTTAGTGGATTTATAACATTGGTCTCAACCATTGTGACTTTATAACAAGGATTGAATTTCTGTTGTTATGTAGGAGCAAGGTGGAACCATATCAGATGGTGACTTTGGATTCAACAATTACTCTTTCAGAGCAGTTATGTGAAGTATCATTAGCAGCTAATATTCTGCGCCGGGTTTGGGCTACAGAACGTTGATTCTCTCCCTCAGAGTCTGTATCAGTATGAAATCTGTCATCTTCTTCTTTGTTTCTGTCGTTCATTACGCTTTTGAAATTTTTTTCAGGGACGGGATTGAGGTTACTGAACAGTTTTTCTTTCAAGGTCTTTGGAAGCATCTCGGATTCTATTTCGTGTTAATTGTTAATCTATGTCATAAATCATAACACATTCTCTATATCTACTTAGAATTGACAACATGTTATGTCTGTAGTGCTTATGAACAATGATTATTATTTATTTTTCCTAGTGTTTAACTTTATTTTCATTTCTGAGTTAATAAATTCAAATAAATAAACAAAAGGGCACATTACCCACCAAATAAAACAGGCTGGTGTTGGGCCTAGTGACAGCCTGCTTGGCTCGATTAAGAAACTTTAGTCATTCATTTTAAACAAAATAAACTTTATGAACCAACTTGAAATTTATTTGCAATTTTAAGGAACAAAAAATATATTTAGCACAAGGTCTTGATACCGTCCACCCATTCTAGGCTGAATGGAATGTGCAATTAAATGAGTAATTTAATTTAATTTATCATTTAATGTCACATTAGCATCAAAGATTGCAATCCAGTGATGCTAAATAGCGGTACTCATTCTAAAATCAACCCAACTCGATTCATTTTGATCCTGGATCTTATAGAATCAGTAATTGAATGATTTTGGTCTAGTTCTAATCCTTGCTACGAAGTTAAAAAATATAGGTTCTACTTCAATTTTTTTTACTAACCTTATACTAAAATTTACAAATTAAAACACATTCAAAATATCAACAATTTTATTTTTTAATGCATAAAGCACGAAAGTGAAATAAGAAAATTTATACAATATTTTACATAATATAATTTATTTATGAAGCACGAAAGAATTGGACCGCAGCCTTTTTCTTATAAAATCAATAATTCTATTTTTTCAAAAAACAATTTAAACTTATCAAAAAACTTTGCCCTTTGATACACATTAGTTGTAAAATGATAATAAAAATATAGTCGTTATAGGCCTTACACAAAAAATGTAAAGTAAAAAATGGTAATTGGATGTGATGAATAACGGTAATATTTTTTATTTTTATAGAGGAAAAAATGGGAACCAAACGAGGCTTTAGTTATTTACAACACATAAGGGTCCGTTTGATTGCAATTGTGAAAAATGGGTGGAAAGAAAATGAATGGTAGAGAATTGAATTGCTTAAAATTTGTTTTACAGAGAATTGTAATTAATGGTGTTTGATTGGTATAATTTTGGGGTTCTTTTAAAAATGGCCCAGTCAAAAGGTCATAATTCCACTTTGACTTTTTCATAAGTTCATATTTCCACTTTGGCTTATTGGAGGTTTAAAGACAAAATTGTCCTTAAATGAATAAACTAATTTTCGGCTGTTAACAGCCAATTTTTCTACTGTAAACAGCCGACTTTTCGACTGTAAACAGTGGAAAATTTGGCTGTTTTGGCTGTTCCACTATGCATCTCCTTCATTATTGTTGTCATAACTTTTTCTCTTGATATTCGATTAAGGCGATTCAAAATGGGTTGGAAAGATAACTCAAAGGGCTACAACTTTGCTAGAAATAGCTCATTCTCAATTCGAAAGTTTAGTAGGCCAAAAATGGATCTCAATATCCAACTAAAAATTTGGACATCATTCTACGGTTGAAAATTGATTTATTTTCACTCCTTTTGGCCATAACGTTCTCTACCGATATCCGATTGAGATGATTCAAAATGCGTTAAAAAGCTAAATTAAAGGGACAACTTTGATTTAGATGTCAACTTCTAATTCGATCTTCTACTATGTCAAAAAGGGGTTTCAAGATAAAACTGAAAATCGGTGCAAAACTTTTCAACTTGAAAATTGATATGTGATCATGTTTTGGCTATATTTCATCACTTTGACTCATTTCATCATCCAATTGATATCTAACACTCTCGAATCTTCGTCATAAAGTTAGAAACAAGTTCATAGTATTTGCACTTCCATAATTATTTATTTCATATTTAATTTTGGTATGATAATTACCAAATTAAAATTACTTCTTTAATTATATAAATTTTATTCAATTTCGTAACATTTAATTATATAATTATTTATTTCATATTTAATTTTGATAATTATCAAATTAAAATTAATTATTTAATTTGCTAATATAAAATATTTAATTTTGATAATTACCAAATTAAAATTATTTCTTTAATTATATAAATTTTATTAAATTTCCTAACATTTAATTATATAATTATTTATTTCATATTTAATTTTGGTAATTATCAAATTAAAATTATTTCTTTAATTATATAAATTTGATTTGCTAATTTGATAATATAAAATATTTAATTTTGATAATTACCAAATTAAAATTATTTATTTAATTATATAAATTTTATTCAATTTCGTAACATTTAATTATATAATTATTTATTTAATATTTAATTTTGGTAATTATCAATTGAAAATTATTTATTTAATTATATATATTAGAAAATTAAACAAAAAGAAATTACAAAGATTGAATAAAGAATATAAATATTATTTAATTAAATTGGAACAAAATTGAAGATTCTTTACAAAGCAAAGAATATTTAATTAAACAATTTTAAAGTAAAAACAGTAAATGAAAAAAAAAATGATTTTGTTAATTTCGTTGAATAGAACACTTAATTAAGGTAATTATCAATTGATTTTTTTTATTTAATTATATATATTAAAATTAAACAAAAAGAAATTACAAAGATTTAATAAAGACTATAAATATTTTTTAATTAAAATTAAACAAAATTGAAGTTGCATTAACCGCTTGTACCTTAGAAAACGTTAGAAAACGTTTTCCCACCAATATGGTGAAAAAATATTTTCTAACTTTTGTGCATTAACCGCTTGTACCTTGAAAAACGTTAGAAAACGTTTTCCCGAAAAAATTAGTGCAATCAAACAAATAAATAATAAAAAGTAGGAAAATATTTTCCACCTTCCACGAAAAACTTGGTCAATCAAACACGCCCTAAATAAATTTTGTTTTTCAATTTCAATAGTTATTAATTAGTTGAACAGCGTCACCAGTGGAGGATCCCCCACCGACCCACGTGGCACGAATTGTGCTGTGCTGTGCTGTGCTGTGCAACAATAAAAGCACTTACGAAGTTCTAAGAGAGGGGAAAAGGTATCTCAGAATATCGGAGAATCGCGAGATCAATATGACCCCAGGAGCTGCCGGAGACGGACTGCTCCGGGGTGTATTCGAAGGATGCATTTCTGTTGGCGATATGGGGATCCAGCGGCGGCCGTATCATAGGAATTGTAACTGTGCATTACATAAATCGCGCGGCGGTTGCTCGCATCCGCCGAAGAATACGCAAGTGTCATATCCGGTGAAGCGATCGTGGAGCGACAGTTGCTTAGCATTGATGGCCGCTTCTGGCTCTGGGCATTCACCGTCTGTTACTGTTACTTCACCGGCCATGGGTACCAGTCCTACCGGGGAGATTCCGAGGACGAAATCGCAATTGGCGTTGTCTAATCTAGAGCAGGTGAAAAGTTCTTGTAAAATTTGATTTTTTTTTTGGAATAATGTTGTAATAACTGAATAACTCAGCTTTGAAATTAATATTGTAGAAGTAATTAATTCCCTAACTTGTTGGCTGGAAATTATCGTCGGTGGATCTATGTGAATTTGGTCCATATATGCATTTGTGTTTCTGTTTAAACTTTGTGTAAGCTAATTACACAATTTACTATGTTCCTCTTCTAATTTCTTCGAAAATTTCTTAATTTAGCTTTTAAATTCGATTCAATGAAAATAAAGGCAAAATTTGCTTGAACTAATTGCAAGAAAACTCATATGGATGCTGCAGAATTAGAAATTGAGGTTCTAAATAAGGCCTCCTACATTTTGATATGATCAAATTAGTATGATCTTTCGTTCAAACTCTTGCGCGTATACAACAAATTGCATAGTAAGCGTCACAAAAACACTAAACTCAGTCAAAATATTGGAATTTGAACTTAATCATAATTTTTATCATGATGATTAGTATGTCGACTCACAAAAATAACCAAAAGGTCCCAAAAAATCGTTTATGAGCGTCACTAACACAATAAATAAATAAATAAAAAGTTTGAAAATCAGAGGTTTAAAAGAGTTAAAAGGAAGAAAATTCTTAGAGATCCAATCTCCCATTCTATCCCGTTTGAGTCACGTTATTTTTCTTATTCTTATTCTTCTACTTATTTTCAACCACACATTTTTCAATAAAATAATATTTTCGATCACATCAATAATTTTTCCTTATTTTTCAATCACACATTCTCCATCACATTAACAGTAAAAATGCATTATTTCTCAAATAGTGTGACTCAAACAGGGGCAATAATTCTGCCTCAAATCAAGGCAAAAATTGGGATCGGTACTTTCAAAAATCCGAGCATTCTCAAATTGAGGTGTCTTTTTATGACCAAATCTCTATCAAAACTTATTCTTCCTTTAAGCAGAATGCCCTCAAAAATCTCAAAAAGGGGGTAAAATCTTGTCAAATTTCCGGTAGAATAACTCTATTGTTGGTATTAAAAATTATTTCTTTTTCTTAAGGTCAATATAAGTAATTGAGTTCAAATTTTGAGCGAAATGTGCACTTGTTAGTTGTTAGGCATAAATGGAAAAAATAAATCCTGACTTCACGAGACGGCCCCTGATTCATCACGGTTCAATGAATTATTCATTTCCACTAATCCAGCATTTTGTTGAACATGTAGCGCACTAAACTTTAAATTTGGCACAACACCGCGTGGTCGGTTCCTCGGCCGCAAATTTATTAATATATCTTTTACCTGAATATTTGTTGAATATTTTTCTGTCGTCAGCCAAGTTTCTATTTCTCTTACACTTCATTAAAACCAGTAACTGTTACCAAGAAAACGAAGATTTAGGGCTTGTTGGGTAGAGATTAAAATCTAATTTTAATTGAAAATATAGTCGTTATTGGGTCTCATACGTGAGATGAAAGTCAAATATAAAGACTATATTTTCAATTAAAATTGGATTTTAATCTCTATCGAACAAGCTCTTAATTAAGATTTGTTTAGTTGTCTATCATATTAACGTTTTATTTGGTAAATTATAAAAATGTTAGTAAAATGATCATCAAATGAGAACAACATAATTCAACAACATAATGTGAGTAAAGTATTTTCATCGAAATTTATCAGACTTGAACTTGTAACTTTGACCTAATTAGATATATTTACCTTCTAAAACATGTTTTGATGGGGACAAAATGTTTATATTTTTCATAAACATTCAAATATTGCAAAATAATATTGTCAATATAATCAATTTATATTTCTCTTATCCAAAAACTCATCTAGAAGTTCACTTGTGTGGCATTGGAGATTCCACATAAGCACACACCCCTCATCTCTCCCTCTCTATCCCACCATGCACCGTCGTTAATCGTCATGAGTTTCCCCATTTGCCACCTCCCTTCCCCTCCTCTTCCACCGCACCACCGCCGCCGCCGCCACCAATGCACCTCTAGTTCTCTCCAAAAACTAACCCTCAGCCGCCGCTCCCTTCTCTTCCTATCCTCCACCATTTCCCTGCATGCTCCACTCTCATCCGCCACCACTCCACCAGCACTAGACACTACCATTACTGACAGAATCTTTTTCGACTTCGGCATCTGCTCTTCTTACTTCGAAAACCGTACACTCGGTGACGACCTCTCTCAATGCACAGATTCTCAGCCATTAGGCCGCCTTGTCCTTGGCCTCTATGGCAATCTTGTCCCCATAACTGTGTCCAACTTCAAAGCCATGTGCAATGGCTCTTCTGGCTCAACCTACAAGGGCACTTTGGTCCAGAAAATATTTCCGGGACAGTTCTTTGTGGCCGGCCGACAAGGCCGGAGGGATAAAGGAGAGGTTAAGCCACCTTTGAAAATGGTTGAGAACTCGGAAACAGTAGATTCTAACGCTTTTTTGTTGGAACATTCAAGGGCTGGTGTTGTTTCATTGTGTTTATCAGAGAATGATGATGGTGATGATCTTAAGCTCAATCCAAATTACCATAACGTTGAATTCTTGATCACAACTGGACCTGGACCTTGCCCTCAGCTTGATAACAAGAATATAGTTTTTGGAGCTGTTCTTGAAGGTGAGTAAAAACTTTTAATATTACTTTGTTCGTCATATTATTTCAAGTTTTCATCAGTAAATTCTTGAACTGTGAATCAATTTTGGTTTAAGGTCAAAAACATGGTTGGTCAACGAACTTTGGTGCTTGTTTGCAAGTGTCGCCAAACTTTAGAGGACAAAATTAATCACCCAATTTAGAGCCTGTTTGATGCACATTATTTTGAAGAAAATGCATTTTTTTTTATGTAATGATGGTGAATATGTGGTTGAAAAGTTATTGATGTGATGAAAAATATTATTTTATTGAAGAATGTGTGGTTGAAAATGAGTAGAAGAATGAGAATGAGAATAAGAATCAAACAGGGCCTTAATACATTTACACTTCAAGCATTTTATGTAAAATGCAACATTCATTAATTGTATATTGTTAATAGAAGCCTATCTTGTAAGACTGAAAATCGATTCTAAATAATTATGCTGAAACAAATTGGATTAAAAAATTGAAAACTCATGGATCTAGTTCATACATTGGCCATTGATGTTGTTCAAGGAGCCTTCCTTTTATTCCGGATAAAGGTACTTCTAAGCTCTCAACACTCTGAAATTGATAGTGTATAATGTATTTTCGGTGGTGGAGCTTAGAGACCAAACCCATCTATATATATAGTCAAAACCCCCTATCAAGTTATGGCTTCAGTTACCAATTTTGCATCAATGGTAGAATTAAGACCCCCTGTAAATGTTGGAACCAAAAACTCCATGAATGTTGGACCATCAATTGACCGTTGAAGAAATGGATCTATTTTACATTCTCCTACTTTGTCCATACATTCAATTTAATGTCTCAACTTAATCCCATTGATTGCCCTTTTAAGAAATAAATACATGAATCATGTTGATGAGTCCTCTAATAACGACTATTATCTTTCATGTATTACAATGTAGTTCCTCAAGAATTATTCTTCAAGTAGTAACAATACTTAATGAAAAAGTTCCTACATCTTATTTTTGGTCCTATGTAGATGTATTTTCTCAAATAAAATTTAACGCACATAAATATGAGAAAACATCACAACAAATAAGAGTTTCATACAAAAATTGTATATACCATTACATAGTGAAACCAAATCTCATTTTCTCTACATGATCCTTGAATTTCAATGGTGGCATGCATTTAGTCAAACGATCAGCTATCATCAATTCAATGCTTACGTACTTAATGACCACTTTCTTTTCTATAATATGTTCTCTTATGGCTAAATACTTAATGACTTGCTATAGCCTCCACATGCGAGCCCATCTTGTTTCCAAATAAGACATTTTGCTCATTTCTCACTGATTTCCTTAGGTTTTGCATACACTGCAAAGAGTTTGTAATATGAATTGTAGATCTAGAGTCAATCTATCATGTGTTAATATTTACATTAACCGTATTAGATTCATAACAAACAAATCGGTTGAATTACATTTATCATCAAGCCCTTTCTTGAATTTAGCACAATTTTTCTACATGTATCCCTATCCCTTCTTTCTATAGAAGTAACACTCGGCATCTTTCTTGATATCAACTAGGAGTGGTATTTTACCTTTTTCCCTCTGATTGGTTTGAGCTTTCTCCTTCCCACGGGTTGTATCAAGCATTACACTTTCACTTTCACTTTGTTCCATTATTAGCCTCCATTGCTCTTGAGCACACATAGTCATTAATTCATTTATTGACCATTTATCCTCATGTGTGTTGTACAAGATTTTGAAAGGTTCGTATTGTTGTAGGAGAGTATTCAAAATGTAGTGCATAATGAAAGATTCAGACATCTCAACCTTGAGTTTCTTAAGTTGAGCTGTAATATCTCTCATTTGTATGATGTGCTCGCACACACCTTTCACATTGGCCAGCTTTAAGGATGAGAACTTCATTATAAGTGTGCTTGTTAATACCTTATTTGAAGTAACGAATTGATCATCAATAGTCTTTATCAAGTCTTGGATCTTTTCATGCTGATCAATGGAACCACATATATCAACAGATATTTTAGTATTTATGAACATCACGCTGAAGTGATTAGATCGCTCCCTTTTTCATAGAGTGCGATGTCTACCGCAGTACTGGTATCGATGATTTTAGGTGGTTCGTCTTTCCTAATAGCATAATCAATATACATTCACCATAAATAGAGAAGAATTCTCTCCTTCCATACTTTGTAGTTATCACCCTTTAATTCGAAAATGTCACAACGAATAACAGAGAAATTAGCATATTGTGAAGTTGCATAATATTAAAATTACTTATGTTAATATTGAGGCTTAATTGAATAGATTGCATATTTTACCAATGTAAATCATGTTAAAATTGAATATAATGACATAAAAATTGTATGTGGGCTAACTTTTTAATTCAAGCATGTTCAATTTAGGCCTCGTTTGGTTCTCAATTTTCTTCCATAAAAATGAAAAATATGACCGTTATCCATCGCATCCAACCACCATTTTTTACTTTACATTTCTTGTGTGGGTCCATAACGACTTTATTTTTCATTCTCATTTTACAAAAAATGTGTATCAAACAGGGCTTTAATGTCCTTAATTACAATTTAATGTCCTTAATCCTTATATTATCCCAATCTTAATATATAATTTTATTTAATTAAAGATGTTGTGGCTAATCATTAAATAAATAAAACTACATAAATCACTTAACATCATGCATAAACAATTAGTTAACACAATATGAGAATAATTCTTATAACATAATTTAAACTACACATGTTATGATTATGCACAAAATATTCTCATAAGCATTACAAATTGCATAAAGTTAACTGATGAGATTCCGGATAAGGAAATCACATGAAACTCGCGGAATTAGTTTGAAAAAGTCGAGAAAACCCAAATTCAGGTTGTAGACGATAGGATCTCGACCCGAGCCTCACGAACCAAGAAACTAAGGTATATTAAACTTTAGACTCGTCGATATGCAGAAACAAGAACATCGGTTTGCGAACGCCACAAAAGGGTGTCTAATCCTTTGATAAGTTTTGAGGGTTGAACGTCACAAATATAACAATGTATTTGATAAGTTCGAAAAATGCTCATTCAAGAACAATGGAGAGAAAATCTCAATTTCATAATGTCAAAATTTGTTCATACAATGAGAATAAAATTTCTAATTATACTAAACCTAGGAAATAACGGAATGTAAGAGCCATAAAATATAAAAAGTTTTTAAAAACAAAATTCTACCCAAAATAAAATACTTCATGAAAAAAAAGTTTCTTCCGATTATGGCTTATGTCAGATCATATAATCCCCTCTCTTCGAAATGATTCGTCCTCGAATCCATGCCTTGTTATCGCGTTAGGGATAACCAACCTGCCACTGATTTTATCATTGTACTACCTGGATCAAATGGAAAACTTTTCCTTTCATACCAGAGGATCAACGCATGACACCTATCAACTTTGTAGATATGTATGCATTGTAATAAGAACTCAATCAGATCATCTTTGTTGCTCAAACCCTCGCATATGAACTCCTTCCACTGTCCTTGAAACTCATTCGTCTTCTCGAGAATCACAAAGTCAACTTCAGGAATCAAGTCTTCAAAATCCTGCAAGACAGAAGTAGCAAAACTAGGGAGGGAATTGTTAATTCTCACTAAATCCCCCTCAACTCCACTCTCATTTTCATTCAAGCTCACTTTTGAACTTTCTTTTCTCTCCGAAGACTCTTTCTCTTTTCTCTCTTGTGGCTCCACTTCCTTTTTTTACCACCTCTCCAATATCAACTTCATTTTTCAGATCACCTTCCTCCATCTTAACTTTCCTATCTTTAAGCTAGCCAGAGTGATCTTTTCCCCATCCCGAAGAAATATATACATGTTCCCCCCTTATCATAAACAGCCTTCATCTCTTTCCTCCAAGACCTTCCAAACAAAATATAAAAATATTTCTATGACACTATATCACACCAAACATCATCACTATATATCCCAAGGGTAAAATTCACTCGAACCTGCTTAGTCACTTCTACCTTCCCACACTCCTTCAACCAAGTTACCTATAAGGATTAGAGTGTTGTTGTAAAGGTAACCCCAATTTTTCAACCATCGTAATATTAGCCAAGTTTGATATGTAATTCCTATCAATAGCCAGACTACATACCGTACTACCCACAAAATATCAAGATTGAAAAATATGTCCCCAATCACTATTCATGCTTAAATTTTTTTTTACTCAAAAACAAAAAATTTAAAACTGTTGGAAATTTCAAGAATTAAATAATATTTTTTTTTGGAATTTTTTTAAATTCCGATTTTTTTTTTACTCGAGAATTCGACTACAAGTCCAACGAAACAAACGAAAACTGATTTGGACTCTTAAATAATCCGAAAAATAACTTTGACTCTTTTTTTATAATTTTTTTGGATCTAAACTCAAAAACTATTTCTGACCCAAAGAACACAAATAACAAGACTCAAAAGAATAAAAAAAATATATAGAACTTGAATTTGGAACCCAAACTCTGATACCACTTGATGAAATCCCGGGTAGGGAAATCACATGGAACTTACGGAATTAGTTTGAAAAACGTCGAGAAAGCCCAAATTCAGGTTGTAGACAATATGATCTTGACCCGAGCCTCACAAACCAAGAACCTAAAATATATTAAACCTTAGACCCATTGATATGTGGAAACAAGAACATCGATTTGTGAACGTCACAAAGGACGCCTAATCATTTGATAAGTTCTAAGGGTTGAACGCCACAAATATAACAATATATTTGATAAGTTCGAAAAATGTTCATTCAAGAACAACTGAGAGAAAATCTCAATTTCATAATGTCAAAACTTGTTCGTACAATGAGAATAAAATTTCTATTTATACTAAACCCAAAAAATATAAAAATAACGGAATTTAAAAGTCCTAAACTATAAAAAAAAATTCTAAAAACAAGAATTTTAGTCAAAATAAAATACTTCATGAAAAAAAAAGTTTCTTCCGATTATAGCATATGTCAGATCATATCATTAACTTATCTAAAATTGCATGTAATAATTTAAATGTAATTAACACGTGAAAACTAAATATGATAACTTTGCATAATTTAATTAATCGTAAAATTAAATTGCATATATTATTCTAAACACAAATAATTAACATATGGGGCCATTATATAAATAAGGTGATTATACAATACAATTTTGAAATTAAGAAACTAGTTTTATTATTTCAAAAATCAGATCTTAATTAAATTTTATTTATTAAATAATTATTTTAATTTTTTATTTATTAATTACATATATTAAAGTCACAATATTATATAATTTATAATCACGGTTATGCATTAGTCACAATTACAGAGGCAAATCACAAATTTTATATGTCACAGTTATCAAATTAATATATCATGTATTATTTCTTAATCACAAATTTCATATGCCACAATTTATTTATCAGTCACAAATTATCAAATTAATAAATCACGTATTATTTTTCAGTCACAAACCACAAATTTTTTAAGTCACAATTTATTTCATTGTCACAAATATCAAACAATTGATCACAGATTATTTTTTTATCTCAAATTATCAAATTATTGGTCACAACTTAATAAATTATTAGTCACAATTACAAATTTAATCACAATATCACTTTTTTTAGGTTACATATTATTTATTAGTTATAAATTATCTATTTTATTGATCAGATATCATTTATTCTGACCACCACTCCCTACAACAACACCAACACTTAGAGTGTGTTTGATAGGCATTATTTGGAAAAAATGCATTTTGAAATAGTGATATGATGGAAAATGTGTGGTTGAAAAAGAAGGAAAAGTTATTGATGTGATAGAAAATATTATTTTATTGAAGAATGTGTGATTGAAAATGAGTAGAAGAATGAAAATGAGAATTAAAATGGGAATCAAACAGGACCTTAATTGCTTATGATTTTCAAATGGCCAAATAACCAATTATTCATAAATTTCAAAATGGTCCAACTAATGAAAAGTCATGCCCAAAGAAAATATGCTCAACATTCAAAGCCCAATAAAAAATAAAAAAAAATTGCTCATAATTAAATGTCCTCCTCTGGAAATGATAGAAGAAAACTTATTTGGTCATATTCAACCTCTAGCAGGTTGAAATTGACCCAGCTTAAGACTCGATCAAATTCAACCTTCCTCTGTGCAAATCTCAAGTTTAAAATCACACCGAAACTAGAAAAGTGATTTTATGGAGAAATCCGAATTTATTTTCCGAAACAAAATTCGGCCAGAGAAGATAAGAGTTTTGATTATTGAAGGTGAAACACCAAGGAAGGGGTAATGGGTTGCTCTGATATCAAGGAAAGGGTAATGGGTTGCTCTGATATCAAATGTAAGACTGAAATTTGATCCTAAATAATTATGCAGAAACAAGTTGAATCAAAAAACCGAAAACTCATGGATCGAGTTCATACTTCCAACCATTGATGTTGTTCGAGCAGCTTTCCTTTTGTTCTAGGTAAAGGCATTTCTAAGCTCCAACACTCTGAAATTGATGGTGTATAATGTATTTTCGGTGGTAAAGTTTAGGGACCAAACACATCCATATATATATATAGTCAAAACTCCCATCAAATTATGGCTTCAGATACCAAATTTTCAATCAACGGTGAAATTAAGACCCCTATAAATGTTGAAACTAAAAACTCCATGAATGTTGAACATCAATTGACTATTGAAGAAATGGGAAGAAGAAACGGATCTATTTTACATCTATCACAACAGTCAGTAAGTGGATGTTGTCGTTAGTTAACATTATTAAGATTTGACAACAATATTTTAATCCTTATTGTGTTAACCCCATTAGTCATAAAATTGATTCATCGAGTCTAAATGCTGACACTCATTTGGCTCGCAGAATTGGCTCAACTGTGGATGTTTAAAAATTCGCAAAAATTCAGACAGAATTTAGGATTTTATTCTTGTTTCAAGTTTCTGAGATTGTTCTTTTACTTGGAAATCAAAGCAACTATTAACAAACAAATTAACGTCCCGTCAACCCACATTACGCATATTGTTCGACAAATCAACCTCGTCGTTAGTTTCTGTATGTGGTTAACTGGGTATTAGTCTATAGTTTGAGTGAACTGCCTATTTAGTCACTGAACTTTCAGCCATGCTTCCAAGTAGGTAAGTGAACTTTCAAAATAACGTAACTAGTCACTGAACTTTACAATTCATAATCCTAGAAGTCCCTGACCTAACGGCAGTTATCAAAATTGGACGGAATTTCCACATTGCAGTTGACGTGGCACGACTACTCAATGGATTTATGCCAACTCATCGAAATTGCTACACACGTGGCAATTCCCTCATTTTGAAACATGTTTTTGTAACCTGAACAAAAAAAAAAAAAAAAAAAATTTGAAAATTGGTAAAATTAACAAATCCCAGAACTGGTTGCAATAAAACCCCCCCCCCCCCCCCCCCCCCCCCGCAAAACCATCAACATCTATCCATTTTTGCATTCGCAGGAGGATCAAGCACTTGGAGACAGTTGACAAATTCTGAGTTTCAAGTGGTGTTTTAAGGGGGTTGAATGCAACCAGTTTTGGGATTTATTAATTTTACCAATTTTCAAAATGGTTTGGGGGAGAAATGAAATGGGTTTTATTAATTTTACCAATTTTCAATATTTTTATTTTTATTTTGTAGGTTACAAAAACGTGTTTCAAAATGAGGGAATTGCCACGTGTGTAGCAATTTCGATGAGTTGGCATAAATCCATTGAGTTTTCGTGCCACGTTAGCTGCAACGTGGAAATTCCCTCCAATTTTGGTAACTGACGTTAGGTCAGTGACTTCTGGGATTATGAATTGTAAAGTTCAGTGACTAAATAGGCAATTCACTCTCTATAGTTTGGTGACTAAATATTGACATTTTAAAGTTCATGAACCACTCCCGAGCATGCCTGAACAGAGTTTTTTTGGTCCTTTCAGTTAAACCACTACGGATGACATGTCTAACTTACTAATTTGTCTCCAAATTATATATTATAATTCCTTGTTACAAGTATTTGAAGTGCATTAAATTAATTGCAGGGTTGGATGTGGTGAGGAATATAGCTTCAATTCCAACTTACAAACCATCAGAAAGAATCAGGCAATACAATGATTTTGCAGAGTTTATTGGAGATGGAAGAGCCAAAAATGCTCGTGCAATATGGAATAAACCCCTTGAGACTGTATACATCAGCGATTGTGGTGAAGTTAAGGTTGTAAAACCTACCCTTTCTCCTACTCTACCTTAATGTATACATCTATACCTCCGTCTAGACATTGTCTATTTTTTGTCTGCCAAGTCAACTTGACAGTCTTTGTCAGCTTGCATTGGATATTTTTTTTTTTTTTTTTTTTTTAAAACAATGTTTATTTCTACTTATGTGACACTTTTTAAATAATTCACGGTTGCATTGAATATGTTCTAATACACTACTCGTACATATCGACTTGCGAAAATCAATGAAAGAATCAATTAGTAGGTTAATATCCTTTACATAGGAGAGAAATCCCAGCAAAAAGCATGCAACCCACGTAAGAGTTGATGTTACCCATTGCAAACTCTCTAACAAGGCGGTGTTAGTTACCATTAGATGCCATTCAAAACTTAGACAATCAGTTGTATAC